>CAHIKZ030000547.1:1497500-1552500 GCA_903632075.3 Acanthosepion pharaonis
ATATATAATGTTCTCTTTTGTTAGCGATAAAAGTTACCTGGTATTCCCATAAACATATCTTTTTTTTCCCACACACGGTCTTTGATCCTAAGTTCGGTCTTACATTAAGAGCACCTGTTGTGAAGCGATGATTAACGAGCCGGTCTCACAAGCCCTAAGATAGGAAATGCCACAGAAAAGTGCTTATTGCCAAACATGGTCACATAGATATCCGAAGGTGCAATGGAATAGCGAAAGATGTTTTCCAGAAGCCAAGTAGAATATTATGAAACAGGAAAGTTTCGTTTCAACAAAGATTGATTAATTGAAGGTTTTTGTTTATGGTTTATCAATCCATTGTAGGTTATTTAAAGCCACAACATATTTTTTTTATTATAAAAATAGTTCTTTTATTTTTGCAAGTGAATATTTAACCCATAACTTGGGGGAGAAAAGATAGATTCATACATTACACAAAGGTTAGAAAAAAAGAGTATCGAACTACTATATAATATAAAATCTCTTACACGGCAATGTATCCTCAAAGATGAATAGAAGACTTGTGGCAACATAGATTTTTTATAAGCCCCGAGAGCCAGTCGAGGTAGAGGGTTACATTTCACCAATGGAATACGAAGGGAATGAGGTTGGTCCGCTACAATGGGCGTGGCATGGAACTAAGGAATGCCGATCGCCTGAACTTTCCATGGAAAAAGCAATAAAGTAGTGAGGGTATTGTGGTGTTACGTCTGTGAGAAAGAGGGTGTAGTGTGGAAAATAATTTGTCACTCACAAGGACGCAGTGACGCTTTTTGAACTCTATTAAGTGCCTAACTTTATAGTTAGGCATTTATTCAGCAAACAATAATCAGAATGTTGAAGAAGAAATAGAGTCAGGCACATTTTTAGCGAACAATACTTGCAAAGGAAAAAAGAAATAAAGTCAGGCATGACTATATATATATATATATATATATATATATATATATATATATATATGTACATACATTGGAGTATTGAAGATAGCTATTAAAAAATGCCATGTTGTGTGGTTTGGTCAAATTTTGGAAATATTTATTCGTTAGAACTTTTCATCATTCACTTGTATTAATTTATTTTGTCCCTTTACAGACAGACACATTTTGTCTGAAAATAATGTGTGTGTGTGTGTGTGTGTGTGTGTGTGAATAGGAATATCTGTTCATAAATTCTATTGACTTAAGTTACCCTTGGAGTACCTCTGTAAATCTCTGAGTCAAGAGATAAGTCTTTGAACTTTCTGTTTGTTTATTTACTATCTATCTATCTATTTCACCCTGTTCATATCTATCTATATTGGTCGGTTCATTTCTCTATGTCTATTTTTCTGTCTGTTTATCTATCTATCTATCTATCTATCTATCTATCTATCTATCTATCTATCTATCTATCTATCTATCTATTTCATCCTGTTCATATCTATCTATATATTGGTCTGTTCATATTTCTATCTTCATCGGTTCATCTATATCTATCTATCTATCTATCTATATCTATCTATCTATCTATCTATCTATCTATCTCAGTCGATTCATACCAAGCAGCCCTTCCCTCTGCTAAAAATCTGATGATTTTTCACTTATTCTGTTTCTGAAAGTAAATCAGTCTACGAACTCGTCAGCACTTACACGCGCGCACACACAGCACTCACACACACACAAACACACATACACATACACACACGTCAATACACGCACAGTCTCAAACACTAATATTCCATGGTTATAATTTATTACCTACAAATTCAAAAAGGTTTTTGAATTTGTAGGTCTGATGAATTGGATCGTGATTACGATTCCGATGTAATAAATTATAACCATGGAATATTAGTGTTTAAGCCTTTTATATTATATACTTACTCTGTCCTGGATATTGAGTTCTACCTGGATTCTATCCTCTTGAGAATTTATGTGTATTAATATATATATATATATATATATATATATATATATCTATATCGGATATACATATATATATATATATATATATATATATATATATATATATATATATATATATATATCGGATATATATATATCGGATATATATATATATATATATATATATATATATATATATATATATATATATATATCGGATATATATATATATATATATCGGATATATATATATATATATATATATATATATATATATAATATTTTAAAAAAAAAAGCTCTACTTCTGTATGGAGCACTGTCTTCTTAATAAAAACAAAATACTAAGAAACTCCGGATTATTTACCTGACGTGTTCCTATTTTTTCCTATTTTTCTGCATACACACACACACACACACACACACACACACACACACACACACACACACACACACACACTTGTGGTTCTCGAGCAACATTGCTGAACCAAGCCGACCGAGTTAACCCGAATGTAATCATTTCTTAGTCGACCGCCATGTTGTATAAATTCATGTGTTGTGCTGTGCTTTTCTTTTCCAATTTTATTGTTCTGTGCATTTTTTCCTGTTTATTAGTCCTTATTTATGGATCCAAAGAAATCTAGCAGTGATACTGGTAAAGTTAAAGGAAAAGTTGAGAGAAAAAACAATTGCTGATGATATTGTCTCTTCATACTCAATTTAGTAAAAACAATAATCTACTATTCTTATAAATAAAAAGACCATCATGTCTTTCCTTCCCTTTTCCAAACGATAACATCCCTTTCCTTCCCCTTTCACTTACGCCATCAACTCTCCTACATACAGGTACGGTAAAATTGAAGTGTTCCTCTTTATTTTTGTAACTGTTTTGTATTGAGTTTATTTATTTATTTATATTTAATGATTTTCATTAGTTTTGTGTATAAACTTGTCACAAAGTACTGTTGTTAAAGTTTAAATAAGCAATCATCTTGAGACCAGGAACGAATTAATCCATTTTACATTGATTCCTATTGGAAAAATAGTTTCGGTTTACGAACATTTCGGGTTACGAACAGGTTTTAGGCATGAATTAAATTCGGGAACCTAGGTTCTAATATATATATATATATATATATATATATATATATATATATATATATATATGTATGTAAGGTGCGACCCTGTTCTAAGCGACCAGCGTATTCGGGTAAGTATTTTATCCAATCCTCATAACGGAGTATCTGTGGTCTGCGAAATAGTTTTAGATTGAACGTTGTCTCTGCTCGGTAATATTATAGTGCAAACACGTCCTACTTTATTGACACGTTATACGCTCGGACTATTCTCCTCATCTTTGTTGTTGTTATCATAATATTTCGGTAGTTATGCCCTTCGACTATATATATGTGTATATCGATCCGGTTAACCTACAGCGAATTCCGAACTGAAACCTTTATTTATTCTACGGGGGTAAACTATTATCGTTCTACTGTCCGTGTCTAGGGATATCTCATCTAGTTTTAATTTTTTTTTATTGATTGATCTGTTTTCCACGTCTATATCTCCACGGTTATTTAAATCTATAATTCTTATTTTAGATACTAAGAATTATTTTGAGAAAATAATAACTTATTAGAACAAGTTCTACTATTTAACTAGGGGCACGAGAAGCGGATTCATACCTTTCCCGAGGGTATTTGCTTAAAAGTGAATATAAAAAAACTGACTGGAATATAACGAACCCTATTGGAACTCTGTTATCTGAGTAACAATTCCAAGCCGTTATCCATTACACCACCCACACATCCAAGTTTACAGGACCTGGCATTCCCAAGCGGTCACCCATCTAGTTACTGACCAGGCTGGATGTTGCTCAACTTCGGTGATCATGTCGGAACTCGATTAACAATTCTGAGCCGTTATACATTACACTACACGTATACCCAAGCTTACAACACCTGGTATTCCCAAGCGGTCACCCATCTAGGTACTGATCAGGCTGGACGTTGCTCAACTTCGGTGATCGTGTCGGAACTAGATTAACAATTCTGAGCCGTTATCCATTGCACCACACGCACATCCAAGATTACAGCACCTGGTATTCCTAAGCGATCACCCATCTAGTTAATAAACAGGTTGGACGTTGCTCAACTTCGGTGATGTGTCGGAACTCGGCTCTCCGATTTACAATTCCGAGAAGTTATGCATTACACCACCCACACATCCAAGTTTACAGCACCTAAGCGATCACCCATTTAGTTACTGACCAGGCTCGAGGGTGCTTAACCGGTGTTTCAACGTATTTTTAGTATTGTCCATCCCTTTTCCACTGAGTTCAAGTACACACTGCCCGGTCCAGAGATTGAACTCACAATTACAATGTCGCCAAATTCAAAAACCAACGCTTTCATCAACATAGCCATTGACGAGTAGGACGTAGGCATTGTAACGAAAACAGTCTAGCTCCGAATAATAAACAAAAGGTTCAGTTCGGAATTCACTAGAGGTTACATAGATCGATATACACCTAATGACAGGGGAAGGGTTCAACGTTGTGAGGACAACAAATATGGAGACACTAGTTAGAACGTAAATAATGATAACACCACGTCTCAGAAATTCAGACGATTAGGTGATAATAACAACAAAGATGAAGAGAATAGTCAGAACGTAAATAATGATGACTGCACGTCTCAAAAATTCAGACAGAAGCCGATTAGGTGATAATAACAACAAAGATGAGGAGAATAGTCAGAACGTAAATAATGATAACTGCACGTCTCAGAAATTCAGACAGAAGCCGATTAGGTGATAATAACAACAAAGATGAGGAGAATAGTCAGAACGTAAATAATGATAAACGTCTCAGAAATTCAGACAGAAGCCGATTAGGTGATAATAACAACAAAGATGAGGAGAATAGTCTCAGAAATTCAAAACGTAAATAATGATAACTGCACGTCTCAAAAATTCAGACAGAAGCCGATTAGGTGATAATAACAACAAAGATGAGGAGAATAGTCAGAATGTAAATAATGATAACTGCACGTCTCAGAAATTCAGACAGAAGCCGATTAGGTGATAATAACAACAAAGATGAGGAGAATAGTCAGAACGTAAATAATGATAACTGCACGTCTCAGAAATTCAGACAGAAGCCGATTAGGTGATAATAACAACAAAGATGAGGAGAATAGTCAGAACGTAAATAATGATAACTGCACGTCTCAAAAATTCAGACAGAAGCCGATTAGGTGATAATAACAACAAAGATGAGGAGAATAGTCAGAACGTAAATAATGATAAAGTCTCAAAAATTCAGACAGAAGCCGATTAGGTGATAATAACAACAAAGATGAGGAGAATAGTCAGAACGTAAATAATGATAACTGCACGTCTCAAAAATTCAGACAGAAGCCGATTAGGTGATAATAACAACAAAGATGAGGAGAATAGTCAGAACGTAAATAATGATAACTGCACGTCTCAGAAAAATTCAGACAGAAGCCGATTAGGTGATAATAACAACAAAGATGAGGAGAATAGTCAGAACGTAAATAATGATAACTGCACGTCTCAAAATTCAGACAGAAGCCGATTAGGTGATAATAACAACAAAGATGAGGAGAATAGTCAGAACGTAAATAATGATAACTGCACGTCTCAAAAAATTCAGACAGAAGCCGATTAGGTGATAATAACAACAAAGATGAGGAGAATAGTCAGAACGTAAATAATGATAACTGCACGTCTCAAAATTCAGACAGAAGCCGATTAGGTGATAATAACAACAAAGATGAGGAGAATAGTCAGAACGTAAATAATGATAACTGCACGTCTCAAAAAAAATTCAGACAGAAGCCGATTAGGTGATAATAACAACAAAGATGAGGAGAATAGTCAGAACGTAAATAATGATAAACGTCTCAAAAATTCAGACAGAAGCCGATTAGGTGATAATAACAACAAAGATGAGGAGAATAGTCAGAACGTAAATAATGATAAACGTCTCAAAATTCAGACAGAAGCCGATTAGGTGATAATAACAAGAAAAGAATGAGGATAAATAGTCAGAACGTAAATAATGATAACTGCACGTCTCAAAAAATTCAGACAGAAGCCGATTAGGTGATAGGTGATAATAACAACAAAGATGAGGAGAATAGTCGTAAATAAGATAAACACGTCTCAAAAATTCAGACAGAAGCCGATTAGGTGATAATAACAACAAAGATGAGGAGAATAGTAACATAAATAATGATAATTGCACGTCTCAAAAAATTCAGACAGAAGAAGCCAAAGATTAGGTGATCAAAAATCAGACAGAACAACAAAGACGAAGAGAATAGTCAGAACGTAAATAATGATAACTGCACGTCTCAGAAATTCAGACAGAAGCCGATTAGGTGATAATAACAACAAGATGAGGAGAATAGTCAGAACGTAAATAATGATAACTGCACGTCTCAAAAATTCAGACAGAAGCCGATTAGGTGATAATAACAACAAAGATGAGGAGAATAGTCAGAACGTAAATAATGATAACTGCATGTCTCAGAAATTCAGACTGAAGCCGATTAGGTGATAATAACAACAAAGATGAGGAGAATAGTCAGAACGTAAATAATGATAACTGCACGTCTCAGAAATTCAGACAGAAGCCGATTAGGTGATAATAACAACAAAGATGAGGAGAATAGTCAGAACGTAAATAATGATAACTGCACGTCTCAAAAATTCAGACAGAAGCCGATTAGGTGATAATAACAACAAAGATGAGGAGAATAGTCAGAACGTAAATAATGATAACTGCACGTCTCAAAATTCAGACAGAAGCCGATTAGGTGATAATAACAACAAAGATGAAGAGAATAGTCAGAACGTAAATAATGATAACTGCACGTCTCAGAAATTCAGACAGAAGCCGATTAGGTGATAATAACAACAAAGATGAGGAGAATAGTCAGAACGTAAATAATGATAACTGCACGTCTCAAAAAATTCAGACAGAAGCCGATTAGGTGATAATAACAACAAAGATGAGGAGAATAGTCAGAACGTAAATAATGATAACTGCACGTCTCAGAAATTTAGACAGAAGCCGATTAGGTGATAATAACAACAAAGATGAAGAGAATAGTCTGAACGTAAATAATGATAACTGCACGTCTCAGAAATTCAGACAGAAGCCGATTAGGTGATAATAACAACAAGGATGAGGAGAATAGTCAGAACGTAAATAATGATAACTGCACGTCTCAAAAATTCAGACAGAAGCCGATTAGGTGATAATAACAAACAAGGTGAGGAGAATAGTCAGAACGTAAATAATGATAACTGCATGTCTCAGAAATTCAGACTGAAGCCGATTAGGTGATAATAACAACAAAGATGAGGAGAATAGTCAGAACGTAAATAATGATAACTGCACGTCTCAAAAATTCAGACAGAAGCCGATTAGGTGATAATAACAACAAAGATGAGGAGAATAGTCAGAACGTAAATAATGATAACTGCACGTCTCAGAAATTTAGACAGAAGCCGATTAGGTGATAATAACAACAAAGATGAGGAGAATAGTCTGAACGTAAATAATGATAACTGCACGTCTCAGAAATTCAGACAGAATAACAAAGATGAGGAGAATAGTTGAACGTAAATAATGATAACTGCCGATTAGGTGATAATAACAACAAAGATGAGGAGAATAGTCAGAACATAAATAATGATAACTGCACGTCTCAAAAATTCAGACAGAAGCCGATTAGGTGATAATAACAACAAAGATGAAGAGAATAGTCAGAACGTAAATAATGATAACTGCACCTCTCAGAAATTCAGACAGAAGCCGATTAGGTGATAATAACAACAAAGATGAGGAGAATAGTCAGAACGTAAATAATGATAACTGCACGTCTCAGAAATTCAGACAGAAGCCGATTAGGTGATAATAACAACAAAGATGAGGAGAATAGTCAGAACATAAATAATGATAACTGCACGTCTCAGAAATTTAGACAGAAGCCGATTAGGTGATAATAACAACAAAGATGAGGAGAATAGTCAGAACGTAAATAATGATAACTGCACGTATCAGAAATTCAGACAGAAGCCGATTAGGTGATAATAACAACAAAGATGAGGAGAATAGTCAGAACGTAAATAATGATAACTGCACGTCTCAAAAATTCAGACAGAAGCCGATTAGGTGATAATAACAACAAAGATGAGGAGAATAGTCAGAACGTAAATAATGATAACTGCACGTCTCAGAAATTTAGACAGAAGCCGATTAGGTGATAATAACAACAAAGATGAGGAGAATAGTCAGAACGTAAATAACGATAACTGCACGTCTCAGAAATTCAGACAGAAGCCGATTAGGTGATAATAACAACAAAGATGAGGAGAATAGTCAGAACGTAAATAATGATAACTGCACGTCTCAAAAAATTCAGACAGAAGCCGATTAGGTGATAATAACAACAAAGATGAGGAGAATAGTCAGAACGTAAATAATGATAACTGCACGTCTCAAAAATTCAGACAGAAGCCGATTAGGTGATAATAACAACAAAGATGAGGAGAATAGTCAGAACGTAAATAATGATAACTGCACGTCTCAAAAATTCAGACAGAAGCCGATTAGGTGATAATAACAACAAAAGATGAGGAGAATAGTCAGAACGTAAATAATGATAACTGCACGTCTCAAAAATTCAGACAGAAGCCGATTAGGTGATAATAACAACAAAGATGAGGAGAATAGTCAGAACGTAAATAATGATAACTGCACGTCTCAGAAATTCAGACAGAAGCCGATTAGGTGATAATAACAACAAAGATGAGGAGAATAGTCAGAACGTAAATAATGATAACTGCACGTCTCAAAAATTCAGACAGAAGCCGATTAGGTGATAATAACAACAAAGATGAGGAGAATAGTCAGAACGTAAATAATGATAACTGCACGTCTCAAAAATTCAGACAGAAGCCGATTAGGTGATAATAACAACAAAGATGAGGAGAATAGTCAGAACGTAAATAATGATAACTGCACGTCTCAAAAATTCAGACAGAAGCCGATTAGGTGATAATAACAACAAAGATGAGGAGAATAGTCAGAACGTAAATAATGATAACTGATAACGTCTCAAAAAATTCAGACAGAAGCCGATTAGGTGATAATAACAACAAAGATGAGGAGAATAGTCAGAACGTAAATAATGATAACTGCACGTCTCAGAAATTCAGACAGAAGCCGATTAGGTGATAATAACAACAAAGATGAGGAGAATAGTCAGAACGTAAATAATGATAACTGCACGTCTCAAAAATTCAGACAGAAGCCGATTAGGTGATAATAACAACAAAGATGAGGAGAATAGTCAGAACGTAAATAATGATAACTGCACGTCTCAGAAATTCAGACAGAAGCCGATTAGGTGATAATAACAACAAAGATGAGGAGAATAGTCAGAACGTAAATAATGATAACTGCACGTCTCAAAAAATTCAGACAGAAGCCGATTAGGTGATAATAACAACAAAGATGAGGAGAATAGTCAGAACGTAAATAATGATAAATGATAACTGCACGTCTCAAAAATTCAGACAGAAGCCGATTAGGTGATAATAACAACAAAGATGAGGAGAATAGTCAGAACGTAAATAATGATAACTGCACGTCTCAAAAATTCAGACAGAAGCCGATTAGGTGATAATAACAACAAAGATGAGGAGAATAGTCAGAACGTAAATAATGATAACTGCACGTCTCAGAAATTTAGACAGAAGCCGATTAGGTGATAATAACAACAAAGATGAGGAGAAAGTCAGAACGTAAATAATGATAACTGGCGTATCAGAAATTAGACAGAAGCCGATTAGGTGATAATAACAACAAAGATGAGGAGAATAGTCAGAACGTAAATAATGATAACTGCACGTCTCAGAAATTCAGACAGAAGCCGATTAGGTGATAATAACAACAAAGATGAGGAGAATAGTCAGAACGTAAATAATGATAACTGCACGTCTCAAAAATTCAGACAGAAGCCGATTAGGTGATAATAACAACAAAGATGAGGAGAATAGTCAGAACGTAAATAATGATAACTGCACGTCTCAGAAATTCAGACAGAAGCCGATTAGGTGATAATAACAACAAAGATGAGGAGAATAGTCAGAACGTAAATAATGATAACTGCACGTCTCAAAAATTCAGACAGAAGCCGATTAGGTGATAATAACAAAAAAAGATGAGGAGAATAGTCAGAACGTAAATAATGATAACTGCACGTCTCAAAAAAATTCAGACAGAAGCCGATTAGGTGATAATAACAACAAAGATGAGGAGAATAGTCAGAACGTAAATAATGATAACTGCACGTCTCTCAAAAATTAGACAGAAGCCGATTAGGTGATAATAACAACAAAGATGAGGAGAATAGTCAGAACGTAAATAATGATAACTGCACGTCTCATAAATTCAGACAGAAGCCGATTAGGTGATAATAACAACAAAGATGAGGAGAATAGTCAGAACGTAAATAATGATAACTGCACGTCTCAAAAATTCAGACAGAAGCCGATTAGGTGATAATAACAACGTAAAAAGATGAGGAGAATAGTCAGAACGTAAATAATGATAACTGCACGTCTCAAAAATTCAGACAGAAGCCGATTAGGTGATAATAACAACAAAGATGAGGAGAATAGTCAGAACGTAAATAATGATAACTGCACGTCTCAGAAATTCAGACAGAAGCCGATTAGGTGATAATAACAACAAAGATGAGGAGAATAGTCAGAACGTAAATAATGATAACTGCACGTCTCAAAAATTCAGACAGAAGCCGATTAGGTGATAATAACAACAAAGATGAGGAGAATAGTCAGAACGTAAATAATGATAACTGCACGTCTCAGAAATTTAGACAGAAGCCGATTAGGTGATAATAACAACAAAGATGAGGAGAATAGTCAGAACGTAAATAATGATAACTGCACGTCTCAGAAATTCAGACAGAAGCCGATTAGGTGATAATAACAACAAAGATGAGGAGAATAGTCAGAACGTAAATAATGATAACTGCACGTCTCAAAAAATTCAGACAGAAGCCGATTAGGTGATAATAACAAACAAAGATGGGAGAATAGTCAGAACGTAAATAATGATAACTGCACGTCTCAAAATTCAGACAGAAGCCGATTAGGTGATAATAACAACAAAGATGAGGAGAATAGTCAGAACGTAAATAATGATAACTGCAAAAACGTCTCATGAAATTCAGAAAGAAGCCGATTCAAAAGGTGATAATTAGGTGATAATAACAACAAAGATGAGAATAGAGAACGTAAATAATGATAACTGCACGTCTCAAAAATTCAGACAGAAGCCGATTAGGTGATAATAACAACAACAAAGATGAGGAGAATAGTCAGAACGTAAATAATGATAACTGCACGTCTCAAAATTCAGACAGAAGCCGATTAGGTGATAATAACAACAAAGATGAGGAGAATAGTCAGAACGTAAATAATGATAACTGCACGTCTCAAAATTCAGACAGAAGCCGATTAGGTGATAATAACAACAAAGATGAGGAGAATAGTCAGAACGTAAATAATGATAACTGAACGTCTCAAAAATTCAGACAGAAGCCGATTAGGTGATAATAACAACAAAGATGAGGAGAATAGTCAGAACGTAAATAATGATAACTGCGATTAGGTGATAACGTCTCAAAAATTCAGACAGAGACAGAAGGAAATTCCGATTAGGTGATAATAACAACAAAGATGAGGAGAATAGTCAGAACGTAAATAATGATAACTGCACGTCTCAAAAATTCAGACAGAAGCCGATTAGGTGATAATAACAACAAAGATGAGGAGAATAGTCAGAACGTAAATAATGATAACTGCACGTCTCAAAAATTCAGACAGAAGCCGATTAGGTGATAATAACAACAAAGATGAAGGAGAATAGTCAGAACGTAAATAATGATAATGAGGGAGAATGTCAGAACGTAAATAATGATAACTGCACGTCTCAAAATTCAGAAAAATTCAGACAGAAGCCGATTAGGTGATAATAACAACAAAGATGAGGAGAATAGTCAGAACGTAAATAATGATAACTGCACGTCTCAAAAATTCAGACAGAAGCCGATTAGGTGATAATAACAACAAAGATGAGGAGAATAGTCAGAACGTAAATAATGATAACTGCACGTCTCAAAAATTCAGACAGAAGCCGATTAGGTGATAACAACAAAGATGAGGAGAATAGTCAGAACGTAAAAATAATGATAACTGACGTCTCAAAAAATTCAGACAGAAGCCGATTAGGTGATAATAACAACAAAGATGAGGAGAATAGTCAGAACGTAAATAATGATAACTGCACGTCTCAAAATTCAGACAGAAGCCGATTAGGTGATAATAACAACAAAGATGAGGAGAATAGTCAGAACGTAAATAATGATAACTGCAGTCGTCTCAAAAAATTCAGACAGAAGCCGATTAGGTGATAATAACAACAAAGATGAGGAGAATAGTCAGAACGTAAATAATGATAACTGCACGTCTCAAAAATTCAGACAGAAGCCGATTAGGTGATAATAACAACAAAGATGAGGAGAATAGTCAGAACGTAAATAATGATAACTGCACGTATCAGATAAACGTTTCAGACAGAAGCCGATTAGGTGATAATAACAACAAAGATGAGGAGAATAGTCAGAACGTAAATAATGATAACTGCACGTCTCAAAAATTCAGACAGAAGGTGATAATAACAACAAAGATTAGGTGCACGAAAATAAAACAAAGATGAGGAGAATAGTCAGAACGTAAATAATGATAACTGCACGTCTCAAAATTCAGACAGAAGCCGATTAGGTGATAATAACAACAAAGATGAGGAGAATAGTCAGAACGTAAATAATGATAACTGCACGTCTCAAAATTCAGACAGAAGCCGATTAGGTGATAATAACAACAAAGATGAGGAGAATAGTCAGAACGTAAATAAAATAACTGAACGTCTGATAAAAAATTCAGACAGAAGCCGATTAGGTGATAATAACAACAAAGATGAGGAGAATAGTCAGAACGTAAATAATGATAACTGCACGTCTCAGAAATTCAGACAGAAACCGATCAAGTGGTAATAACGAGGACTTTATTCCTAGAGAGCGTGGCCCAGCATAATCATATTATTCACAGTTTAATTAGTTAGAATTGTGTCAGTAAACCATTCTTTCTCGAAAGTTGTCCACAATATAACACTTATTTGTCAATGATATATTTCAGTAGACCATCAAATCCAACTTAGGCTATAAGAACACACCTACCATTATTAAAGCTTACATCACGTTAAATTCCCGTACAATATCAGAAATTAAGCAGCATCTAAGCCCGGCCAGATGAGTCACCTCTTGGGAATGTTAGGTAGATGGCGTAATGGATCGTGGCACAGAATTGGAAATCGGAGAGCAGAGTTCCAATTCCGGTTGTGTTCGTTAGATTCATTTACGCGCAAATGAATCCACTTCTTCTCCCCTCCCCAGTTAAGAATTTTATCACTAAACTATTATCATCATAAAAAAAAGCCCACCATCTAAAAATATTTTCTTTCGTATTGGTCATATGAATACGTGCACACGCTAAGGATTCTATATCATTGAAGTGGCATCACTTCAACATTGATAATATATCTTTACCCAGCTGAAGTGAACAGCGTAAATTATTAGTCATCGTGTAACTAGATTTGTTTTTTTTTTTTCTTTTTTTTTTTCTTTTCCTTCCTTTAAACGCGTCCGGGGCCAAAGATAATCTGAAACAGTTTACCTGCTTATTATGTATACAGGGTGTGTAGAAAGAAACTTCCCCGCTTGTTTTTAATCATTTTACCCCATGCGAGGCAGTGAAGTCTGTATGGCACAAGGGGTTACTGTGAAAGACTAATAAAAAAAGAGAAACCTTATGAAGAGACAACATTAGAAGGGTACTACTTTGGCTTGTTATCTACGTGTCATTAATCAACTTTGTCGTGCGATCTACCCTTTATCGTCCTCTACAATTTTCGTCATTTTCCGTAAATCATCCATATAATAAATGCGAGTGTCAGTGTGTCACACTTTTTCAATTTAGCTCCCAGAGGCCGTAGCCCAATATAGCATACCGTTTTGGAATCAAGCCGACTCCGTGAGCAAATTAAAAACATTCCAGGCTGTATCAAGACCCGCAAATCCTGAAATTTTGGATTCCGAAGTTTTCATTATTGCCATTGTTTTTTGGATTCCGCCATCTTGGCTTCTACTGCTAAATACAATTAAAGGGACACAACTCTCTAACTTTCAATAGCTCAATAAAAAAAAATATATACTGTTCTCAAATTACCATGTTTCAAAATAAAATTACCCGTGTTTTCAACTTTACTTCTAGAGGCTGTAGCCCAACATATCATACTATTTTGGAATCAGGCTGACTCCGTGAGCAAATTAAAAAACATTCTGGACTGGATCCGAAATTCTGGATTACCAAGTTTTCATTACTGCTATTGTTTTACCTGATTTTTTTTTTTGCGATGATAACAATTTTTATAACTTGGAAATAAATTTGGGAATATTCGAAATTAATTACGAAATCCAGCTAAAATCATCCATGAAGTAAAAATAATTGTTTGTACGGAAAGTAAGGACCTACGAACATCAAATTGTCTTTAAATTAAGTGGCGGCGGTGTTATACGGTGCTACTTTGGGTTTGATGAAAAATTTCGATCAAAATATAAAGTGTAGTTCGCATACTTGTCGGTTAGCTCCTCCTAATTTTCGAAACCCCTACTAGGGGACGCTTTCCCGGCTATAAATATTCGGCGATATCTTTTTTCGCCCTCTTCTTCTCACATTTCCGCTTACACGTAAACATGTAAGTCTGTCGCGGAAGAATGCGTTCTCTTTTGGGAAACGCATGAATAATACACATAAACGCACACGTGCGTACGCACCTTTCAACTCATTGTTTTTAGTACTTTCCCCTACACAAAGTACGCATATTCAATTCACTAGCTTAAAAGTTTTCTTCATTCATGTTCAGCATTTTGTTGTTTATGTAACTCTTTATTGTTAATACGTTATCATTTGTTTGTTGTTACTTTACATTATTTTACGTGGACTCATATCCCGAATCTGCTATATTGGTTGTGCGCATATCAGGAGACACACGTGTTTATCTCTCAACGCATACACTGCCTCGAAACATAATCAAGTAGATTCATGACACGTAGATAACAAGCTAAAGTATATCTAAATACAAGATTAATCAAGAAGCGAGAAGATCACAATAGACATTGACATTTAATTTTTAAAGATCAAAGTTGGCCGGAAAGCATTGAGACTGAAGGGAGTCCCACAAGCAAGAAGTTCGAAGAGAGAAACTGATTGCATAGAACTTACAGTTACATTTAGCCAATTCAACAGTTAATTGATAAGACCTTACCGCCACTCTAGTACTGCGCTTAAATTCCGAAAGTCTATGTACAATTACCATGAAAGAATTTCTAGAAAAGGCGCAAGGAATTTAAATGACGGTGTTGAGAAAGTGACTGAAGCCGAGACGCCAGGTCAGGACCAATAATATTGCTGATTCTTCTTTGGATTTTATCAAGAATCTCCAAATATTCAGCAAGAGAACCGGACCATAAGCAGCAGCAATATTCAAAGCCTGGACGAATGGTAGACTTATAAATATGTAAGATAGATTCTTCTTTGGATTTTATCAAGAATCTCTAAATATATAGCAAGAACACCAGACCATATGTGGCAGCAATATTCTCAGTATGGACGAATGGTAGACTTATAAATATGTATGATAGATTCTTCTTTGGATTTTATCAAGAATCTCTAAATATATAGCAGGAACACCAGACCATATGTGGCAGCAATATTCTCAGTATGGACGAATGGTAGACTTATAAATGTGTAAGATAGATTCTTCTTTGGATTTTATTTTCTAAAATATATCTCTAACCAGACCATATGTCAGCAATATTCTCAGTATGGACGAAGACTTATAAATGTGTAAGATAGATTCTTCTTTGGATTTTATCAAGAATCTCTAAATATATATCAGGAACACCAGACCATATGTGGCAGCAATATTCTCAGTATGGACGAATGGTAGACTTATAAATATGTAAGATAGATTCTTCTTTGGATTTTATCAAGAATCTCTAAATATATAGCAGGAACACCAGACCATATGTAATATTCTCAGCAATATTCTCAGTATGGACGAATGGTAGACTTATAAATATGTATGATAGATTCTTCTTTGGATTTTATCAAGAATCTCTAAATATACAGCAAGAGAACCGGACCATAAGCAGCAGTAATATTCAAGACATGGACGAATGGTAGATTCATCTCTTAATTGATAAGACCTTGCCGCCTTGCCACTTAAATTCATCAAGTCTATGTACCATAGCGAAGCCCTTTTTAAATTTGTTAATAATATTATTATCAGTCGATTTTCAAAAAACGCGTTTTATTTTAAAAAGTACAATGGTAGAAAGTAGAGTACAAGTGTTAAACTTTTAACTTTTGCAGGTTTTTCTTCCAATCTGCAAGATGAAGGACGACCGCTTCTGTTAGTATCTACCACAGATCCCGTACTCATCAGCTTGGAATGACAGTTTCTGATGGTTTTCGGCATCTACTGAAACTCAAGGTCCACAGACACTATCTCTTCACTTGTACCACGGACTGTTACACTTCTTTACGGGATGTTCGCTGATCCCACGCATGCAATGTCACGCCTTGTGTCAATCTGCTCTACACTTGTCACTCTGAAATAAAAACAGAAATTAGTAATGAAATTCTACCATTTCAGGAATCACAATATATTGAGTTTTATATATATATATATATATATATATGAAGAAATATTGTTTTAAGATGTGCTATATTTATGAGATAAAGTGCTCAATATCAAAGATAAATATAAAAGTGAACATTGAATCAACACACACACACACACACACACATAAATATATATATATATATATATATATATATATATATATATGTGTGTGTATGTGTGTACGTGATTTATTTTAGGATATTAAAAACATGTTAAAAATCGCTACACAATGGCATTTATGTTCAACACTACAAATGTGCCTCCTCAGGCGATGTGAAACTACTAGCGAATGAACGATTAATTTCATTTCAAAAGCAGAATACTTCCTCAAAAAAGAAAATAAAAAATAGGCATGCGGGCTTTACCGTGATTAACCAATCGAATGTGACCTACGCTAAATTCAAACTCACCGAAAAAAAAAAAAAATATATATATATATATAGGTCATGACATGTAGTTGCCTACATATAAATCTTAGACAATTTCATTATGGACAGATACAAATTTTACGATTTCTTTTTGAATTTGTAGGTCTGATGATTTGGATCGTGATTACGATTCCAATGTAATAAATTATAACCATGGAATATTAGTGTTTGCTTTATATATATATATATATATATATATATATATATATATATATATATATATATATATTAAGTAGGTATACAGTAAGTATTAAACCAGTATTGCCAATATTATATTAGTGGTTTCAGGATTTATTTGATTAATTAAAATCATTTTTGATATTCTTATTTTCCTATTTTTATTATAATACCTTCATTATAATTTTTCCTTTATCAATAGAGATGGTATGGTCACCAATCAGACACAGTTACCCAAAATAACGATGTAACTATCCTCTGGGACATGCCAATTCAAACTGACAGGGAAATAAAAGCCAACAGACTTGATATTATCATAAAAGGCAAGAAATTCAGGAAGTGTATGCTTATTGACATAGCAGTACTCTCTGAGAGAAACAACGCCATGAAAATTATCGAGAAATTGTCCGAATACAAGGACCTGGAGATCGAGATTTATAGGATGTGGGGAATTAAGACTGAGACTGTACCAATAGTAATCGGAGCACTGGGACTCGTGAGAAAAGGAATGGACAATTTTACTAACAGTGTCCCAGGTATCATCAACATACAAATACATAGAAGATCGCCCTACTAGGAACATCCCATAGACTAAGAAAAGTGCTATCAATTATATGACAATTCTCCTATAGGGCTTAAGAATCATAGTTTGAACCCGAATCTACAGGATACAAAGCGAGAAACATAACACACGAATGATAATAATAATAATAATAATAATAATAATAATAATAATATGTAAGGAATAAAGACTGAGACTGTACCAATAGTAATCGGAGCACTGGGCCTCGTGAGAAAAGGAATGGACATTTTTATTAACAGTGACTCAGGTAACATTAACATACAAGTTATCTAGAAAATCGCCCTACTAGGAACATTTCAAATACTAAGAAGGTGCTATCAATTACATTACAATTCTCCTATAGGGTCTAAGGACCATAGTATCGATCCGGCTCTATAGGATACAAAGTAGGAAACATAACATACACAAATAATAATAATAATAATAATAATAAGGGCCTGAGGATCATAGTTTGGACCCGGCTCTATAGGATACAAAGCAGGAAACATAACATACACTAATAATAATAATGACAACAGCAACAATGAAGTATAAAGACCTGGAAAGCGAAATAGAAAAATGTTGAATTGAAAACAAGAACAGAACCAGTCAGAATGGGGTGCGCTTGGAATGATAAAAATAGGAACACAACAACACATGGAAAAAAATCTCTGGGAATCCCAGTTTAAGAGAAATACAAAAAATTGCTTTTATGAATATGCCCACACGGAAGAACTAGTTCATACAACGCTTGTGATGTTATTGGAGTGAGAAAAACAAATCATCTAGCCACAACAACAGACCACTACCAGCCTTAGGACTTCCCGCAGACTTGGTAAATAGTGTAACCATGGCATAAATTGAATAATAATAATAAATATTTTGTAGGTAAAGTGGTAATTTAACGCTGGCTGGTACTTTAAAGGGACAAGGAGGGCAAAAGGATTTTGATAACACCATTGGAGGATGGAGAAAAATGCCCGTGTCCAATCAGACAATACTTTTTCTGTGCCCGCTTTATTTTTCATTACTGTATACCGACTTTTGTCTATGTTAAAAATATAGTTTGAAGGTATGTTATATTTATGGGTTAAATTGTCTAACATCAGATACAGAGCATATAGACTCAAGACTGCGTTTAAGCATGAAACAGACTGTTGCCCTGGATGTTGACCTCAGTATCGACTTTAATATTTATATCTACATACGCTCTGTGATATTAAACATTTAAACTCATAAATATAGCATACTTTAAAAGTAAAAGTATATTTTATATTTAGATCCTGGTAAACAATAGAGCACTTTCATTACATTTATAACCTATCATGTTGGACTCTCCTATTGTATTCGACGTATGGAGGTCAAACAGCTCAGTTCCTAGGAACCGACAGCCCAGACACCAGCACATATGGTTTGATGATAGTGGTGAAGGCTTTGTGCAGAACCATCCACACTTTTTGAAGGGCCAAATACAGAGACCTGGTGCACTACGTGCCACAAGGTCCCCAAACGACTCTCCTCAGGTTTTGAATTAAGAGTTGTCATTCTCCTAGACCATTTGTCATCCAAGACTATAGAACCCAGTCTGTCCTGCTATTTACCCATAACTGGAGGGAGAAGAAGTAGATTCACGCCTTTCCCAAGGGTGTTAGCACGTAAGTGAATGTAATGGATTCGACTGGAATTCGAACTCGGCTCTCCCATTCCACACTACTTCACCGTGCCTCCATATGGAGGAAAACCACACACACACACACACACACACACACACACACACACACATATATATATATATATATATATATATATATATATATATATATATATATATATAGTAATAATCTAAAGGCCGATTTTGAAGCCAAAATTGCTGGTTCTAAAGTGGTTTGCAGATAAGAAGGTAAAGGGTGTTCCAATAACTTGGACCGGTTTTAAATGTGAATTAAGTTTAAGCATCTAATGACATTTTTCATTTTTCTTTTTTCTTTCAGATTTAACAACTTAAGCGTTTGGCAATTTCAGCCATAGAAAGATTAATAATTAAACAACGTGTTAAAGTTATCGAAGCCTATTACAAAAATGGACGTTCAAACTGAAATGCATTTCGCGCACTTCGCGATTTTTGGGGGTCAACATAATCGACCAACCGAGAGTGCAATTGGAAACGACGTAACGTTGTTGGGGAGAGGTTTAATTCCTGTACGCGATGACGAATAGAGGGGTCTGGATTTTTGGCCACATTCTCGGCCACTGCAGCAATGTTTTCAGTTGAACGGCGTAAACGAACACGCAATGGTGTTTTCACATTTCCCATCGACTCAGTTTGAATTTACGAACATTTTTTCCAATTCCACTCTTGAAACTTTAACACGTTGTTTGATTGTTAAACTTTCCATGGTTGAAATTGCCAAAGACTTAAGTTAAATCTGAAAGAAAAAGAAAAAAATCATTAGACGTTTAAACACATTTAAAATTGGTCCAGGTTGTTGGAACAACATATATTTAAGGAAAGCAGGCTTTGTGGTAGAGTGCTCAATATCGAAGATGGAGATAGAGCATTGGTAAAAGCATTAATATGGAAAGTTTTTTCACTTAACTCATGTTTACTTTGAAGTGTAGTGTTTAGACGTAAGTGTTTACTTTGAAGTGTAGTGTTTAGACGTAAGTGTTTTCTTTGAAGTGTAGTGTTTTTACTTTGAAGTGCAGTGTTTAGACGTAAGTGTTTAATTTGAAGTGTAGTGTTTAGACGTAAGTGTTTTCTTTGAAGTGTAGTGTTTAGACGTAAGTGTTTAATTTGAAGTGTAGTGTTTAGACGTAAGTGTTTACTTTGAAGTGTAGTGTTTAGACGTAAGTGTTTACTTTGAAGTGTAGTGTTTAGTTGTAAGCACTCGTCGGAATGGTCTTACATCTAAGCACAAAACTTCCAAGTAAACATGAGTTAAGTGAAAAAAAATCCTATTATTTCTTCTCCTTATATATATATATATATATATATATATATATATATATATATATATATATATATATATACACTACAGTTCAAAAGTTTGAAACCACCCTAGGTCATTTTTAAAATTGGCACAAAAGGTACCGTATTTGACGGCATATAAGACACACTGTTGTATAATATTCGCATCAATTTCATCAGTCAAAATTAGTAATTAGTAAAATTATTAGTAAACAGCCTAGGCTATATTTATGAGCTATTATTTTGCTTAAACAAGCCATGGTTACAATTAAACTAAAAATAATTGGAAAAAAAAAGAACACGAGCCCATAAAAACTTTCTTATATCCTTTATAGGATCTGTCCAACCTGCGTCTTGTAAACGTCTTATTGGAATAATTAGGATATAAACATTCTGATTGTATTTATACCAATGCAACAGGAAGTTATCACAAGAAAAATATTAATGAAACAAATATAATTTACAAATATATAATTTGAATTTATTGCTTATAATTTTAGTGAAACAAAGTACTAATATTAAACGTGATGAAATTAATATAATGGATATTATCAATGATAACACTTTTAATCTGCATAATAGCCTTTTAAATAATGACAATAGGTATATGAAAGTTACTCTAAAGCCAAAGCTAATAGGAGTTGCCAGGTAGATAATTTCGGCGAATTTTAAACCTACATATGGCATATAAGATATAAGGGAATTTTTAAAGACATTTTTAGTAAAAAAAAAAAAAGTGCGCGTTATATGCCGTCAAAGACGGTAGCTGTTTTGTACTTTAAGCAAGCGGACATTTTGACGAGAGCAAAATTTAATCATAAAATGCTTTTCTTCTTTTCGTCATAATAAAATTTCTAAAAAAAAAAATCATGTCTCACATTTTTTTTTGATAGTGTATAATAATTTTCTCTTACTTAACGTACAAAACAATTATTTTATGTGCCAATTTAAAAAAAAATTACTAGGGGCTTCATCAAACTTTTGAACTGTCGTGTATGTATACATATATATATGTGTGTGTGTGTGTGTGTTGTAGAAAACTGAAAAAAATGTAGATATTTATAGGTGTAAACTGATCGTTTGGAGAAAAAAAAAAGGAAATTGATTCTGGTAGAAATCGTAACCTTAGTTAATTATTGATATCGATTTCACGACAGATGCATCTTCAGAGATGTTGGTCACTTGATCACTGATTTTCCAGTGGGCTATACAAGCGTTTGCGGCCAGTTTCCTTCGGACCAATCCATTTTTTTTTACTGTCCCTACAAGCAAGTAATCGAATCTTCCTTATCGATTGATTACAGGTGATAAAAGATCTCCACCTGCACCCCCACTTTAGTCGAATGTCTGCAATGCTGAAGAGTCACGTCCCGTAACTTGCATCGTATCGTATTACCTGAGATTTTCAGGGTATGTTCGTTTCGTTTACAGACAGGAAAACACGAAACGAACAGAGATAAGCGAGTAAATCATAGCGGTTGTTAGGTTCTATCATACTCAGAGCCGTTGCAACGGTCCCGTGGCCTCCCCACTGAATCTGTGATACGGAGCCCTACACTCTACTACATCTGAATTTTCATAAGGTAGTATTTATATAAAATACAAATTTCATTGTAACCTAATCATTTACAATAATGGATCATATGCAATATAAGTGAACAATTCAACTAGAAAAACTGAAAATAAATACGGTGTATCTAAATACAAATTAGAGACATGTCATAATAGATCATTCCATGTTAAATAAATCAATATTTTCCGGTAGTTTTTAATATCAACTTGAAGGGGTTTTTTTTGTTAAAAAGTTCAATAATTTTAATAGATTCGATATTATGGATAAAAAATAGTGAATTTTCTATAGTTTTTTTTTTTTTTTTTTTGAGAAACATAACATAAGCAGAACAAATTCATGGGATTGAACAATAAAAAAAACAAAAAAAACACACACACCCCAGAATGACGTCAAAATCCGTGAAACGTCGTTCATCATCCTTTAATAGCGAGTTAGTGGTTAGTTTAATTTGTAACGTATATAAATGTATGTAGAAAAGAGAAAATGTTGGTCAGATAGCGACTGTTCCATATCACTGCCTGGAGAACAAATTTGTCTTTTCCCCCGCACGAAAGTTAAGATAAAATAAAATGAAAACATTCGATATAGGATGGCCGGTAATAAGGTCACAGCGGAAAAAAGTCAGAAAAAAAAAAACACAATTGTGGAAAAAAAAAAAAAAAAAAAAAAACGACAATGTCTTGTTTTTTTCGAGCGACATGTATAAAAATATTCGAACGAAAAAAAATGACCCCAGAATGACGTCAGAATCCGCGAAGATTTTTCATCCTCTAATAACAGTGAGTTGTGTTTAGTTTAACTTGTAACGTATATACATAAATATAGGTAGAAAAAAAAAAAAAGCAATATTAATCAGATAGCGACAGTCACAAATCACTGACCGGACACCAAATTTGTCTTTTCCCGCGCCCGAAAGTTAATAAAATGAAAACATTCGATATAAGATGGCCGGTAATAAAGTCACAGGGGGAAAAAGTCAGAAAAAAATCACAGTTTTGGCTGGAAAAACCAAAAAAAAACAAAAAAAAAAAAAAACCTACATTCAAAAAATTGTTTTTTTCCGAGCGACATGTATAAAAATATTTGGACGAAAAGAAAAAAAGACCCCATTTTGACGTCAAAATCTGCGAAAAGTGTTCATCAGCGAGTTGTGGTTAGTTTAATTTGTGACGTATATAAATGTAGACAGACAAAAAAGGAAATGTTTATAAGATAGCGAGGCTCACAAAGCACTACCTGGGGCCCCCATTCAATATTTAAGTTGATAAAAAAATAAAATAAGAAATATTCGATGTAGGATGATTCGTGGCCGGTAATAAAGTCACAGAAAAAAAAGACAGAAAAAAAAGTCACAATTTTGGCTGGGAGAAAAAAGCTACATTAAATTGTTTTTTGTTTTTTTGTTGTTGTTGTTGCGAGCGACATATATAAAAATATTCGGATTGAAAAAAAAAAAAAAAAAAAAAAAAAAAAGAGCCTAAAATTAAATCCAAATCCGCGAAGATTTTACTTCTTAGACAGAATAATGGAGTAATGGATAGCGGTTCGGATTGATGAATCG
Organism: Acanthosepion pharaonis; assembly: GCA_903632075.3. NCBI lineage: Eukaryota > Metazoa > Mollusca > Cephalopoda > Sepiida > Sepiidae > Acanthosepion > Acanthosepion pharaonis. The sequence continues at coordinate 1,521,600 of CAHIKZ030000547.1, forward strand.
GAGATCCGAGTTCGAATTCCAGTCGAATCCATTACCCTTAGGGAAGGTAAGAATCCCCTTTTTCTCTAAGCTATGGGTAAGTAGCAGGACAGACTAGGTTCTGTGGCCTTGGATGGCAAGAAAGAAATGGCAACCTGTCCCGTCAGTCATGTATCACGAGGGTAAATTGCAACTCTTCCAGTGGCCTAGTCAGAGTTTTGACCTTAACCCAATTGAAAACCTTTGGGCGGTAATGGACAAACGTGTCCGTAATATGAAAGTTAACACAGAAGATGATATTTTTCGGGAATTAGAGAAATGCTGGAAAAATCTGGCGTAGAACGTTAACATAATAAAGAATTTAGTCTATAGTATGCCACGAAGAATTAAGGCGGTTATTAAAGCAAAATGTTACCCAACAAAATACTGAATCTTTTTTTTTTGACTTGCATAATGTACACCTTTATCTAATCCCTGTATTAAAAAACGAATTCTGTTACACACTTGTTTTACGGTTATATACCGCACCTATGAACACTAATGGGTATGTCCCAATCCTCATAAATACGTTGGACACTATTGTAAGGGGTGGGAGTAATATGATGTCTAAGTAGCCCGCCACGAGCAGTGGTTTACCTACTTCACGTCGCTGGCGAGTATTGTATTTTGTTGATGTTATAAAGATTACCATGTCATTTACAACCTCCGTTTTGGTTATTACTCATCCAGTAACCTTTTCTAGGTTACATATGCAAAAATCGACTTTCTATGGTTGCCTCCATTTTTTTTTTGACTCGTACTATATATATATATATATATATATATATATATATATAAAATGAATATATATATATATAGGCGATAGTCTGTTATATGCTATATGCAATCGCCAGACCACATATGCTGTTATTTTTTCTCATTTATATATATACGGGTTAGCGACATTGTGGGTATTCTATTATGGCGGTTATTTTTTACCGGAAATCGCTTTGTTTATTTATTTGAGTCAAATTATATTGCTCGTTTTATTTTTTGTTTCTTATTTTTTTATTTATTTATTTATTAATAGTAAAAAATTTGTTTATATCATGTATTTAACAGTTTTGTTTTGGTTTGAGAATTTAATTAAAGCTATTTGTTCAATTTTGGGGTTGGTTATTCTAGTTCATTTACTATTATTTTTTGGCAATTTTTAATTTGGGATTGGTTTGTCTATTTATTTCTTGGATTTGTCAATTTATTTTTATTTTTCTTTTCGGTTTTTAAGCAACATAGTATTTATTTATTTATTTTATTTTATTTTTTTATTAGTGTATTTGTTTGTTTTATTTTATTTTTTTTTTTTCATTTTTTAGGTTACGTTTTAAAATTTATTTTCATTGCATTTGAGATTAAGCTCGGATCTTTTATTTAATAATTTATTTTTTATCCAAGCAAAGTTTGCAAGTTTTTTATTTAGGCTGATGACTTTTTTATCTTCCAAGATATTTTTGTGATGATGTGCGTTTTTTTTTATTTGAGAATATACTTAGAAAGCATATTTGTTTCATATTTACTATTTGTGAACGATTTTTTTTGGTTCAGGGTCCTTCAGTTAGTTCTATTATAACTTTTCTTCATTATCTTATTTTTTTGGCTTGGTATAACGTTGTTTTTAAACAATTTCCGGGACATTCGTTTTTTTTTGGTTTGTGGGTTTAATTTTACTTGGTTTGTTGAATTTTCAGCCATGCTCTCGGTGCAGCTGTAGCTGATTTTTACTGTGTTTTTGTGAATATTTTAAGGTCTTGATTCTGGGAAGTGTTTTTAAGAGTTTGAAGAATATTTTTCCTACGTTTGTTTTTACGTTATTTATTTGAACCATTTATTTTCTCCTGTTTCTTTTTGTATTCTGTGGTGAGTATTGAGTATTTGGGAATCCGCTATCTTTTAGGGCCGTTTTTAGTCTTTTTAGCTTTTTCATTGGAGGTTCGGAGAGCCTGCGGTTAATCGATTTTGGTATCTGTTTGATTATAGGCGGATGGTTAGTATGTAGAGTGGTTTATCGTTAGGTTTTCTGTATGGTTTTTCATGCCTTCTCTTATTTTGAAGGTAACATCTAGGAAATCTATTTCGTTTAGGTTAGTTTTTATTTAATCCGTTATTTTAAAATCTTTATTTTATTTTGGTCTGTGTTTTGTTTGTTACAGTTTCTTAAGATTATGAGACCGTCGATAGTCCTGTGTCATTTTTATCTATTATTTTGCTCAGTTCGTGTAGTAGTAAATATTTTGCCTCCTCAAAGCTTCCCATTGAGTAAAATCACCAGATAATGAAGAAAAAAATACATAGAGAGTAAGAAGGGAAGCAAAGAAATTATACACACAAAAATCGTTCACAAATAGAGCGAACAGTACTATGCTTTCTAAGTATATCTGGGAAATAAAAAAAACGCACATCAACAAAAATATCTTTTTATTTACAAAAAATTGCAAATTTTTGAGGAAAAAATAGCTATCCGACCAAAAATAAAATAAATAAAAAAAGCTCATCTCAAAATGCAGGCATGAAAATAAATTTTCTACGTAACCTAAAAAATGAAAAAAAAAAATAAAATAAAAACAAACAAATACACTAATAAAAAAATAAAAAAAAAATAAATAAATAAAATACTATTTGTAAAAACCGAAAAGAAAAAATACAAAGGACCTGAATTCATCCAAGTAAATAAATAGACAAACCAATCCCAAATTAAAAACTGTTCCCAAAAAAAATAAAGATAGAATGAATACAACAACCAACCCCAAAATTGAACAAATAGAATTAAATCAAACCAAAACAAAACTGTTAAATACGTGATATAAACAAATTTTACTACGTTAATAATTAAATAAATAAAATAAGAAACAAAAAAATAAAAACGAGCAATATAAGACCCAAATAAATAAACAAAGCGACTTCTGTAAAAATAACCGCCATAATAGAATACCCACAATTAAGTATATTATATAAATAGCCGAGAAAAATAATATTGACGATTGATATGAAACAAAGCCTCTAAGTGTTGACTTTATGTTCACTTTTATATTTTGCTCTAGATAGACTTTATCCCATAAATATAGATATATATATATATATATATATATATATATATATATATATATATAGATAAATGAAACGGATAAACAGATGACTGAGATCCATATATATAGATAGATAGATAGTTAAATAGATATTAATATATAAAATAGATAAGATACGTTGATTAGAAACCTGAAGGAAAATGAAAGAAGACAGGTTGTGCAAAAATATTTTTAAAATATATGTGTGTTTTGTGTCCTTGTGTGTGTAGGGCAAAAATTTTGGCTGACAATAAAATGGTTCATTATGGGTAGAAGATCTATTATACTAATGGTTACTGAGTGAGCGGTAACAGTTATGTTTCAAATTATTCTAAGGGCTATTCAGTAGACATAATTGTTGAAATTATTTATTTTGTTTAAAATATTGTTCTTGATTGGTATTAATGTTTAAAGTTTGTTAATACCCAAAAAAAAAAAAAAAAAATAAAATAAAATAAATAAATAAATAAAAATAAAATAAAATAAAATTGAAAAAAAAGAAACACAAATACATTGAAAGAATGCTTTTAGAAAATAGTGTTAATATCAGTGTGCATTTAAAGAATGATCTCTGATATTGGCACTTTGACCCATAAAATAGCATCTAAACTATATATATATATATATATATATATATAGAGAGAGAGAGAGAGAAAAAAAAAGATAAGAGAGAGAAAATGAAAAAAAGAGAAAAATGCAAAAAAGAAAGACGATGCAATTTTTAGAAATTTTGAGGAAAAAATATTTTCAGCCAGGAAAAAAAAAAGTATATAAAAATAATGCATCACAGTGTGGGAGGGATTAGAAAAAAAAGAAAAGAAATAGATACATGATAGAAAAGAAAGTTAGATTTAAAGAAAAGATAGATAGATGAAAAAATGAAAAATAAGACCCTATGGAAAAAGATAGATAGATAGAAAAAAATAGATAGATAGATGAAGAAAGAACATCTGGAAAAAAGGAAAAAGTTTAGAAAAAAAGAAAGAAAGAAAGAAAAAAGAAAAAGAAAGCTAGCAAAAGAAAAAGAAAGAAAAGAAAGAAAGAAAGAAAGAAAAGATTTTTGAAAAAAAAGAAAGAGATAAAGAAAATGAATGGCTGAAAAAATCTACCTACGAAAAATGAAAAGTCTCGTAAAAAAAAATGAAAAATGAAAGAAAGGAAGAAATACAGAAAAACTAGAAAAGAAAAGAAAAAACAAAAGAAAAAGAAAAAAAAAAATGAAAAATAAACCCTATGGTAAAAAAATCTAGTGAAGAAAGAAAAAAGAAAGAAGAAAGTTTGCTGAAAAATGGAAAGAAAGAAAGAAAAGAAAATTTTTGAAAAAAAATCTATAAAAAAAGCTAGAAAAAAAAAAAAGAAAAAGAAAAACTAGAAAGAAAAAAAAAAAAAAAATTAGAAAAAAAAAGTCTGAAAAAGAAAGGAAAAGGGAAAAAATGGAAAAAAAAAAAAAATGAAAAAATTGAAAAAGAAAAAAAAAAAAAAAAAGAAAAAAAAAAAAGAAGAAAAAAAAATCTAGTAAAAAGAAAATGAAAAAAAAAGAAAAAAGAAAAGAAAGAGGAGCTAGAAAAAAAAGTTAAAGTCTCTTAAAAAGTAAGAAAGAAGGAATTCTTGAAAAAAGAAATCTAGTAAAATGAAAAAAGAAAAGCTAGAAAAAAAGAGGAAAAAAAAGTCTATTAAAAATTACGTAAAGAAAGAGGGAAAAAGAAAAAGAAAGAAAGAAAAAGAAAGAAAGAGGAGCTAGAAAAAAAAGTTAAAGTCTCTTAAAAGTAAGAAAGAAGGAATTCTTGAAAAAAGAAATCTAGTAAAATGAAGAAAGAAAAGCTAGAAAAAAAGAGGGAAAAAGTCTATTAAAAATTACGTAAAGAAAGAAAGAAAGAAAGAAAGAAAGAAAGAAAGAGGAGCTAGAAAAAAAAGTTAAAGTCTCTTAAAAGTAAGAAAGAAGGAAATCTTGAAAAAAGAAATCTAGTAAAATGAAGAAAGAAAAGCTAGAAAAAAAGAGGGAAAAAGTCTATTAAAAATTACGTAAAGAAAGAAAGAAAGAAAAAAAAAGAAAAGAAAGAAAAAGAGCTAAGAAAGAAGAAATCTTGAAAAAAAAATCTAGTAAAAAAGAAAAAAAAGAAAAAGAGGAAAAAGTCTATTAAAAAACGTAAAAAAAAAGAAAAAAGAAAAGAAAGAAAGAGCTAGAAAAAAAAAAGTTAAAGTCTCTTAAAAGTAAAAAAGAAGGAAATCTTGAAAAAAGAAATCTAGTAAAATGAAGAAAGAAAAGCTAGAAAAAAAGAGGGAAAAAGTCTATTAAAAACTACGGAAAGAAAGAAAGAAAGAAAGAAAGAAAGAAAGAAAGAAAGAAAGAAAATGGTCCTGGAAAAAAATCACTGAAAACGTATAAATAGAAAGAGGAAAACATTAACAATAACAATAAAAAAAAAAAAGAAAAAAAAAACAACTGATATCTGGAAATTCTGACCATTTTAAAATGATATGGAATCGAGAATGTGGCACCTGCCATTGGTAAATGTCTATTAAAACTAATCCACATTGTTCCGTTGTTTCAAGCTCTTCAGGCAGACACCCTGACAGATGAAAAGAAATCAAATGCAGACACTTTGGACAAAAAGGAATGCACACAAGAAACAAATAAAGACTTCAGAACAATCAAGATCTTTCTCTGTTACCCGGTATTAGTTTCCTTCGACGATAAGAATGTCTACGGTTATTGGTATTATGTTTTTCTTCTTCTTATTATTATTATTATTCACCTTCCCCGTCTTCTTCTTCTCCTCCTCCTCCTCTTCCTCCTTCTTTTTCTTCTCCTCCTCCACCTTCTTTTTCTCCTCTTCCTGCAACTTCTTCTTCTGCACCTCCTTCTTCTTCCTCGTCTTCCTTTCAACCTCACCCACCTTCTCCTCCACCTTTTTTTCTCATCCTCCTTCTTCTTCTACACCTCCTTCTCCTCTTCCTTCTTTCTCATTCCTCTTCCTTTCCTCTCTTTCTTCCCCTCCCCGTCTGTTCCCTTCCTCTTCAACTCCTTCCTCGTCTTCTTTTCAATATCACCCACCTTCTCCTCCACCTTTTCCCCTCCTTCTTCTTCTCCACCTCCTCCTCCTTTCTCATTCCTCTTCCTTCTTCTTCCTTTCCTCTTTCTTCCCCTCCCCTCTTTCTTCTTCCTTTCCCTTCTTCTTCTCATTATTATTATTATTATTATTATTATTAAACAGGAAACGAGAGATAAACCGATGTTCCAGTTCAAAAGATCTCTTCCTCGTGTTCCAAGGTACCATCGGGTCATTACCTGGGATAAGGTGATGTAGTAAATTGTAAATATATCCATTCTGATTGCATAAAACTCTAGCATCAAGTGTACAGTATTTATATTTTATTTACGCTGGTAATACTCACCTGAGTGGATGAGCAAATCCAGACTATGAACTTTTTTTAATCTCTTGTAAAATGAGACGTCAATATGCGACTAATTTCACGTTATAAAAATTTCGAGAACATCTTTTACTCACTTTCGCTTATTATACATTAAATTATCTCCCTTAGCATCCTCCATAACTTTCCAAGACTTTTATTGCTGATAAATAATTATGAGCAATTTTTAATTTGAAAACTTTGAAAAACGTAATATTTATGCCCTTGTCTATAAATACCTGTTATAAAATAAAATCCTTGTATTTCGTTTGATAAAGTCTCTCATATTATGTAACGGATCAGCTAAGTTTTCCTTTTGTCTTTAACATATATATATATATATATATATATATAGTTCTAGAAAATGATCGCGAAGTTTCAAAATCCGTACCGAGTATGTGTTGTAACCTAGGAAGGATTACTGAATGAGGAACAACCAAAACGGAGGTTGGAAATGACATGGTAATCTTTATAACATCAACAAAATACAATACTCGCCAGCGGCGTGAAGTAGGTAAACCACCGGTAGAGGTGAACCACTTAGACAGTATATTTCCCCCACTTACAATAGTGTCCAACATATTTATGAGGATTGGGACATACTCATTAGTGTTCATAAGTACGCTATATAACTGTATGACGATAAACTGGCAGCAATATGTCTAATCGGGAAGTTTAGAGGAGCGTGGAACCATCTCTTAATTGTTGCTGTTTCTAGGTCTACTCTGACCAGGGTGGTAGCACCTGTTAGAGTCTCAGCTATGGGCAAATAGTTAACTGCTAAATTGGGGTCAAAACACGATGAAAGTATAAACATTTTTATAGTTAAAACACCAGCCATATACATTTTCGTAGTAAAAAAAAATTACCAGCAATACATTTTTGTAAAAAGTAAATCTAAAATTACCAGTAATACATATATTTCAGGAAAAAAAATTACTAGCAATACATTATTGCTAAAGAAATTATTAATAATTTCAAGAAAATTAAATTTCGGCATTAAATGACCCATAAGGAGTTGATATGCCGCTAAACAAACAAACAAGTTCGAAAATACTTGAACAAAAATAAAAAAAATATGAACCTCGGACAGTTTATCTACAACCGCGAGCACAATACTCAACAATTTATTCGACAATTGGAAAAATACAATAAAAATTGAAACAGACAGACCTTGTCGGTTCTTTTGTATGAATACTTGCTGTCGAAATATAACTTATAATTATTTACAATTATATAATTTTATATTCATAATTTATTCTATTGGAATCGTAAAATGGAATAAATTCTGACCGTGGAATATTAGTGTTTAAGCCGTTTTATTATTTTTTATTATTATTATTATTATTATATATATATATATATATATATATATATATATATATATATATATATATATACCTGGTGTAACAGCAAAATTATTCATTTGTTAGATTAAGCCCTGAACCGTTATATCTTAGAAATCGTTCTTGCGAAATAAAAATATTACCGTGGTTTTTAAAGTCTCCGCCTTCATCATCATTATATATATATATATATATATATATATATATATATATATATATATATAGGATTAATACAAATATAAATTTGTCACTTAGATGACTTATATTTACTCTAAACATATATATATATATATATATATATATATATATATATATATATATATAAAATTTATTCGAAAATTCTAACATAAATATTTTATAAAATCACGATGTTATAATTTTCTAATAAATTATATTTGCTTTACTCTGTATTGAGCACTCTGTTAAGAATAGTAGTTTTAGGTTATTGGAATTTATTCCGTATACACCAATCCTAAACTTGGATATATATATATATATATATATATATATATATATATATTATATATATATATAAAGTTTATGAAAAACTAGGTAATCAGTATGGGTAAACCTAAGGAGGATAAAATCCAGAGAAGCTCAATGTAAATCCAGAGCAAATAATTTAAATAAAAACAGACCACTTTAAGGTTCCATGTAATAAATTATATACGTATATATATATAAAATTAATTAACACTATTTTTTTAAATCTCATTCTTTTTGTGCGGCCTGTTTTTCAGTAACTCTTAAACATGACTATTTCAAGCTAGACTATTTCTACTTCTAGCTTTTCAAAGACTACCAAAGGAATTAAATCTACCATACAGAAACCACATTGGCTCTTGAAAATGACTGCGATATTTGAAAGTACTTATAAAAATAACAAACTTTGAGCCTCGGAGAGTTTATCTACAATTGCAAGCAAAATACTCAACACCTTATCTGAAAATTGGAAAAAAAAAAACCAATAAAAAGTGAAACAGACAGATTTTGTTGTTTAATATTTTGATGAGTACTTGTTGCTTAAATACAGTGTGAGCCAAAAGTAGGCTTACGCTCGTTTTACTATTTGTTTCACGTTTCCACCTCTGAAACGGAGCTAACTTCAGCGAACTGCTCTTTCAGGAAGATGGAGCATCTCCCCATTATGCTTTAGCAGTAAGGGACGACCTTAACGAGTCCTTTCCACTGCGTTGGTTCGGAAGAATGGACAGCAACGAATGGCTACCATGTTCACTTGACCTAACACCAATGGGTTTTTTTTTGGTGGGGGATAGTACTGAGCTGCTTACGTGACATCTGTCCTTCTTTATGGCAGCGAATGTTGGACGATTTCCTCAAAGATGAAGAAGAGACTCGAGGCGACGGAGATGTGGGTCTACAGAAGGATGCTAAGGATATAATAATAATAATAATAATAATAATAATAATATCATAATAATAATAAAAATAACAAAGAAAAGAATACTGAGCTGTTACATGACATCTGTCCTCCTTTACGGCAGAGAATGTTGGACGATTTCATTAAAGATGAAGAAGAGACTCGAGGCGACGGAGATGTGGGTCTACAGAAGGATGCTAAGGATATAATAATAATAATAATAATAATAATAATAAAAATAACAAAGAAAAGAATACTGAGCTGTTACATGACATCTGTCCTCCTTTATGGCAGCGAATGTTGGTCGGTCTCCTCAAAAATGAAGAAGAGACTCGAGACAACGGAGGTATGGTTCTACAGAAGGATGCTGAGTTTTTCCATGTGAAAGTGGGCGATGACTCCAAAAAGGTTGGGAACCCTAGACGGTGTTACAAAAAGTTAAAAAAAAAAAAGAGATCCACGATTGTCCACGTTCTGAAGGGACACGGCATATATAAAATAAAACAAAGCTTTTGTTTAGCCTAGGTCAAGGTCCTAATCAGAGGAGGTAGGTACTGAGAACATGACAGAACTCGCTTTGGTAGAAATGATCTAGGAGAGAGCTTTACTAATTGTGACTCTGTAATGAGATGTGCAAATTCAACTGGTATTCAAACTAATCCCTTCCAGATAAAGAACTGATCACGTGACCTTTTTAAATGTAAGCAGATTCCAGTACTATAATTAACTCTTAAGCTTTCATCACATTTTTTTACTACACCATGAAGTCAGTAGGACAGCAAGTACGACGCTGAGATCCGAAGACGTATTGGGATGACCAAAGACACATTCCAAAAGCTAGACAGAGTATTACGAGACAGCAGGATTTCTTTGGTAACAAAGAAAAGAATATGGAACTGCCATCCGTTCTCCTTTACGGCAGCGAATGTTGGACGGTCTTCTCAAAGACGAAGAAGAGACTCGAGGCAACAGAGGTATGGTTCTACAGAAGGATGCTAAGGATATCATGGACCGAGCCTGTGAGCAACGTTAAGGTTATGGAGAGGATGGTATTTATCAATTCACCCACAGGAATTGAATGTGGCACAAGGCCTTTTTAATGTGGGTATGTCTGAGCCCGTAGGCCCAGCCAAAAATAAAACCCATCTAAACCCGTCCAAGCGGGCTAGTTCCGTCAACCTCCCCGAACGAAACACCACCCTTCGGCGGAGCTTCGTCAGGGTTCCTCTCTGCAAGCAGAGAGTTCGACAGACACCCGACCCGGCAGCTCACAAAGCGCAGATACTACACTTTGATCCTAGCCACCGGGCCGAGCGGGTATTCTTTTTATGGAGAGGATGCAAACAAGAGGGAATCTTATACTTAACATCAGGAAGAGGCAGATGAAATTTCTGGGACATGTAATGACAAAAGACGGCTTGGAGAATCTGATACTCACAGGTCAAATAGAGGGAAAGAGAGACAAGGAAAAGCAACGCATGACATACCTGGCGGCCTTAAGCAAGTGGATAACAGAACGTGGTCTGGGGGAGGAGGAAGAGGGACGAAACTTATTGAGAGCTACAAGGGATAGGGAGAAGTGGAGAGCCATAATCGCCTACGTCATGAAAGGACAGGACACATAAAGAAAGGGGTAAAGAACAAGGTTTATGAGAGAAATCCCCAGAGTATCTGTCTATATTACTGAGATGAGGTATTATGTACATTATTTACATTATTCCTCATCTTTGTCGCCATATTTATTACAACGTTTCGGCCTTTCAGTATCTGTCTATATTACTGAGATGAGGTATTATGTACATTATTTACATTATTCGGACTATTGTCCTCATCTTTGTCGCTATATTTATTACAACGTTTCGGCCTTTCAGTATCTGTCTATATTACTGAGATGAGGTATTATGTACATTATTTACATTATTCGGACTATTGTCCTCATCTTTGTCGCCATATTTATTACAACGTTTCGGCCTTTCAGTATCTGTCTATATTACTGAGATGAGGTATTATGTACATTATTTACATTATTCGGACTATTGTCCTCGTCTTTGTCGCCATATTTTATTACAACGTTTCGGCCTTCTTCAGGTGGTTGGAATGTCGAACTGAACACTTCGTTTCGTTCATTGGGGTAGACTGTTCTAGTTCCACGTCCCATGTTTAATGGATGTTAGTTAACAGTTATCTCCTGTTAATTTCCCTCTGAAAGTTCTCCACTGACTTAACCGGGTATTGAACACACACTCTTTTGGGTCCTGTCACTGGATCTAACCAACGCTTTTATCCACTGTGCCATGTGCCCTTGAGGACAAATCCCCAGAGAGTAGACCAATTAAAAGAGTACATCTCAAAAGTATTTAGTGAAATTGTCGCAAATCGGGATTTGTATCGAGCTGTGTGTCATATTTGTTCTGGAGAGGTTCAAAGAATGTTGCAATGTTGAAGGAGGACATTTTGAGCACTTAGGAGATTAAACTGTGCTAAAAATATATAAGTAAAGCGTTAAACAAACGTGCATAGCCCTGAAGTAAATCGAAAAATGCAAAACAAAATGAAGCAGTTTTTGATTTTAATTATTTTTTAATAAACTGAATCGTAATGTAATTTATTTTTTTAATAAAGTAAATCAAAATTCTTATTTTTCATATGTCAATTTACTTTATTAAAAAATAAATTTCTTTACGATTTACTTTATTAAAATAATTAAAAACAAAAGAAAAATCGTTCATATTTTACATAATGCATTTTCAAATGACTTGTTTGAAGAAAATTATTCACTAATTAAAGTTTTAATCCTTAATAAATTACTTTTATTCGGTTGTAAAAAAGTTATGTTTTTCTGGTGCTGAGTTGTCTCGGTCCTGAGTCGTTCCGGTGCTCAGTCGACAGTGTTCAGTTGACGGTGTTGTTCTGATGTTTCTATCCCTATCAGAATCCATTTCATCTGTATATCTCTCAGAGGTGCAAATATGCAAATATCCAATCCCAGCTTTGCCAAATGCTAAGACCATTCATATGGAAAATTCCTTACGCATAAAATCAGTTCATTTTATCTAACACTTGAAATTGGTTTCCTCAATGTCTCAAGTATGATGCAAGTCTTTTCACTGGGCAGCAATTAATAATTTATGTACATTATGTTAAAATCAGTAGAAAGAATCTTGCTTAAGTTTTTCTCCTTTTTTTCAGGTGGAATTTAACCAAAAATTTCGTGTGTGAAGGATACTATCATTTCGATTTACTTTATTAAAAAGTATTCGTCAATTTACTTCATTACAAAATAAATATCTTTGCGATTGACTTTTGATAAAAACAAAAACTGGTTCATATTTTACATAATGTTTTATTTGAAGAAAAATATTCATTAATTAAGGTTTTAATCCTTAATAAATTACTTTTATTCGGTTATAAAAAAAGTTATGTTTTTTTTTTTTCTGGTGCTGTGTTGTGGCGGCCCTGAGTTGTTTCTGTCCTGAGTTGTCCCGACGTTCAGTTGGCATTGTTGAGTCGGCGGTGTTGAGTTGTCCCGGCGCTCAGTCGGCGATGTTGAGTTGACGGTGTTGAGTTGTCCCGGTGCTCAGTACTTTAGGTTTTATCATGCATTTCAAGGCCGGTATGAGGATATATTAATATTTTTATGAAAAGCTTCTTAGTATGTTAATACCTTGTTTGATTTTATTAGAAATATTTATAATAATTACTTTAATGGGGTGGGATTTTTTATCGTCTTGTAAATCAATATATTTAATATCTCGTATCTATCTATCTATCTATCTATCTATCTATCTATCTATCTATCTATCTATCTAATTTCATTTAGATCTATCTATCTATCTATCTATCTATCTATCTATCTATCTATCTTGTACTGATGTTTCTATCCCTATCAGAATACATTTCATCTGTGTATCTCTCAGGGGTGAAAATATGCAAATATCCAATCCCAGCTTTGCCAAATGCTAAGACCATTCATATGGAAAATTTCTTACGCATAAAATCAGTTCATTTTATCTAACATTTCAAATTGGTTTCCTTAATGTCTCAAGTATGAGGCAAGTCTTTTCACTGAGCAGCAATTAATAATTTATGTACATTATGTTAAAATTACTTGAAAAATTCTTGCTTAAGTTTTTCTCCTTTTTTTTTTCGTGTGGAATTTAACCAAAAATTTCGTGTGTGGAGAAAACTATCATTTCGATTTTCTTTACTAAAAAAAAAAATAAAAGTCAATTTACTTTATTACAAAATAAATTTCTTTGCGGTTGACTTGATAGAAATAAAAAAAAAGAATGTTTCATATTTTACATAATGCTTTTTCAAATGCCTTATTTGAAGAAAAATATTCACTGATTAAAGTTTTAGTACTTAATAAAATACTTTTATTCTGCTATAAAAAAAAAAAAAACCTTATGTTTTATTTTGGTCCTGAGTTTTCACGGTTCTGAATTGTCCCGGCGCTCAGTCGGCGGTGTTGAGTCGGCGGTGTTGAGTTTTTCCTGCACGTGATATTCGGTTGTGCTATCATCTTTTTCGGTCACCTCTGTATCATCTACAATGTTGTTAAGACTGTGACCTCAAGCAATATTAAATAATCTCTAATCAATAACAACTTCCTTAACAACGTCGTCGACGAACAAATACACTTAGCCTTAACGAAATTTAGAAAAATAAATGACGCAAGACGTCCCTCTTTGATGTAAACAAAAATAAACACACCATTAACTTATTCTATTTTAACGAGATACACCCTAATTACAAACAGGATGGAGATGCAATTAAAAACCTAATTCGCCGATACATATCACTCGACGATCCAAACAAACACCTAATTTTACTATCAAATCTAATTATTACCACCATCACTGAACTTTAGAAATCTCTAAGAGTAAAAATAATACTGTCTATGAATGTTCATGTCCTCCTCATCAGAAGATTGCATCTCCAGTGTTCATAATAAAAAAAACATTAAATATTTACATTGGGCACACATATATCACACTCTCTCGGAGATTGACTTGTCACCTGTCGAAACTCAGTGCAATCCGTGCACATATCAACCAACACATCACAAACGACGAAAATACAACCTAAAACAAATATTAATGGATAATACCAATATACTCTAGCACCCAATACAAGTAAAGACTAAAAGCATTAAAAGCTATTATTACACAAAATAAATAGCTCATATTAAATATGCACCTGAAGTGCATATGATAATATTTCATGTGCACATATATTAATATAAGAAGAAAAAAAGAAATAGATAAAATAATAAAATAAAATTAAATAAATTATAAATAAAATTTTTTGGTGTGGTCTCGTTCCCGGTAACAGTTACGCATGACGTCACCAGAGAGTATTTTAAACTTACGTCTTCCCAAAGAATATCAGAATGCAGACAAAGGAATTTTAATTACCACACATGCACCACACTGGTTCTTGAAAATGACTGAGATGGCAGGTAGTGCTTGAACAAAACAATAATAAAATATGCACTTTGGGCAGTTTAACCACAACTTTGAGCACAATACACAACACCTTATCTGAAAATTGGAAAAATACAATAACAATAATAATAATAATAAAAAACCAGACAGGTTTTATATTTTATATATATATATATATATATATATATATATATATATATATATATATATATGTGTGTGTGTGTGTGTGTGTGTGTATAGTTGGGAGGTCAGCTGATAAAATCTGATGAAACCAAGGTAGCGGAATCAACTGATCTCCTAATTTCTTTATATATATATATATATATATATATATATATATATATATACACGAATACAGGGTTGGTGTAGACACCTAAAGTGTTGAAACAAAATGACTATTTTTTTAGTGATGTTATATATATATATATATATATATATATATATATATATATATATAATCATCGTCTCAATTTGTCCCATAACATGAAAAAAGCAAGCAGTATATGAAAGTGGAAATAAAAAGAAAGCCTTTATTGTAATTTACCCATGTGGGACCCCGGTAAACTGTATAGTCCTGGCGGTTTATATATTAGGCTCGATATTTAGAACGAATAGAAAAACTCTCGCTCACCGAACCCCATCTGGTTATGTGTGTGGGGGCGTAAACCTAGTGCTGCCTATCCTCGCCAACGGGCTGTCACGTGATCCTCAAAGACTCCTGAAGATATCTGTAAAATAGTCTTGTCAAAATCCTTGTAGATCACTTACTAATGTCTGGCAAACTAATTTACCACAGTGCTTATCATAAAACGTTTATTTTCAAAGGAGCACTACACAATTTACTGTTTCATTTATCTAACGTACAGTCTTTCCAACCACTTATCTGGGTGTGAACTCTGATATTATTTGTAAATAATCAGGTCAATATTTAGTCTTCGAGTAAATATTATCGGGTTATAGTTTACATGTGAAATCATCTTGTTTTGTGTAAAGGACACTCATATTACGTTGTCAAACATGAAATGACGCTTTTTTTTTTTGTTTGGGTGTTGATCCGGTCCTCTAACGAAATAATCTCGAGTATATTAAAAAAAATCTTGACTTATTCCTGGTCCTTTTTCTTTCCAGATAATTTGATGTATATATATATATATATATATATATATATATATATAGAGAGAGAGAGAGAGAGAGAGATAGATAGATAGATAGATAGATAGATAGATTACGCATTTTTGGTTGGTTGTTGATCCGGTCCTCTAACTAAATGACCTTAGTATATTAAAAATCTTGACTTATTCCTGGCTTTTTTTTTCAGATAATTTGATATATATATATATATATATATATATATATATATATATATATATATATAGAGAGAGAGAGAGAGAGAGAGATTTTTTCGTTGGTTGTTGAACCGACCGTCTAACGAACTAACCTCCTTAGTATATTAAAAATCTTGACTTATTCCTGGGTCTTTTTTTTTTCAGATAGTTTGATATATATATATATATATATATATATATATATATATATATATATATATATATATATATATATATATATAGATAGATAGATAGATAGATAGATAGATAGATAGATAGGTAGATTACGTTGTCGCATGAAATGACACATTTTGGTTGGTTGTTGATCCGGTCCTCTAACGAAATGACCTTAGTATATTCAAAAATCTTGACTTATTACCTGGTTCTTTTTCTTTGCAGATAATTTTTCTTTCAATATATTGTTACTCATAAGCACAATGAAAATGATTACAACGAAAAAATGTCAAGTAATCTTACTGTATGAGTCCAAACTGGGAAAAACAACCAATTTTGCATCGAATTATGACATGCGATGAGAAATGGCTACTTATTGACAACAGTAAGAGACTAGGCCAGTAGTTAGTTGCAAGTGAATCCCCAAAACAATACCAAACATCTCCACGGCATCCTAAAAAGTTAATAGTTACTGCATGGCGGTCGTTCAAAAGAATCATTCTTTGTTCATTTTTGCCTCAAGGGAAAACAATAACAGCAACTTTGTATTGTGGAGAAATTGAGTGTCTGTATGAAAAATTGAAAAAGAAACATGCTATGCATTTGAATAGGGACGGCCCAATTTTGCTGCACGACAACGCACAGCCGAGCGTTTCTCAATCAAAATGTCCAAAAACTGCATAGCCTGAATTATGAAATTTTACCTCATCCTCTATATTCACTTGATATCTCTTTTACGGATTATCCCTTATTTAAGCATTTTGAGCTTTTCATACACAATAAAATATTCTCCAATAAGGAAGAAGTAATGGAAGCATTTGAAATGTTTATCTCATTAAAGGATGAGAATTCTTTTTTAAAGATGAGATCAAGAATTTAGAGATACGTTGGAGAACAGTCATTCATCAACATTTAAACTAAATAAATTAGTTATTTAACATTTCAGAAGCATTTTATTCATTTCCTATAAAGTGTCGTTTTCACCTAATACTTGACTTACAATCAATCGTTCGTATCTGTTATTAGAAAGGGGCGACGCCTGGTGTCGACTTACATTACTTATACTGCGTTTTATTTTATTCTTATCTCAATGTTAAATTAGCTTATTGAAGACGGGCAGTATTCTCTCGTTCTTTTCGTTCATCTGTTTACCTTCCTTAAATCATTTGTAAATATCTATACCGATGATAGGACGATATTCGGGTGCGCCCCCAGAACATCTTGACGATCAGAGATTGTCAGCTGACCTCTCTTTTGATCTAGCACTAATTTCACAGTGGGGGGTGAACTGGCTGCCTACACTCAATGCCTCAATGTTACCAAAGACAGAACTAGTCGCATATATTTTCAAACGAGAAATTTTAGTTAACGTAGAGTGCGAGACTTTGCAGTCGAAAAAGGTTACTACAGAATATTTGAGTTATCAAAATAATTTGTTTAATTGCTTCACAAAGATGTTTTTTTTTTTTTGGTTTTTTCGTATTCATTTGGTGAGAAGTCAGTTCCACTCGAACAGATTCTTCCTGCGAACCATTGCCCTGTGGATCAGAGTCCCAAGAGGATGTTTCCCCAATCACTACAATCTTAACCTGTACAAGTCTGGAGTTAACTCATATAAACTACCCCCTTAATGTAACCCTTTACTTCCTGTGGCTCCCAGGACTTGTACAAAGTGAACGTTAATGTAAAAAAAAAAAAAAAAATCATCTGGCTACGTAAGAAGACAAACCCCACCGTTCCTACCCTCACTTAACGGGCTGTTAAAAATTTAAAAAAGAATTAAAATTCAAAATTAAAATTTAAAATTAATTTTTAAGGACAATTTTTAATAACAAATTTTTATAAAATTAAAAAAATAATTTTAATAACAAATTTTTATAAAATTAAAAGTAAAAAACTAAAATTAACAAATTAAAATTAAAATTTATAATTAAAAATAAAAATTAATTTTTGATAAAAATTTTTTTATAAAATTTAAAAATTAAAATTGTAAAATTAAAAATTAATTTTTAATAGCAATTTTTAATAAGAATTTTTTTTATAAAATCAAAATTAAAAAATTAAAATTAAAAAAATTAAAAATCAAAAAAATTGAAAAATAAACAGGTCGCCACGTATACCTCGGGAGCTACTAAAGAAATCTGAAAAAAAAAAAAAAAAAAGGTTCTACAGTATAACCCGGATATAAGAGAGTAGTCAGGACCGGAGAAGAAGTCTCTTATATCCGGGTTTCTCTTATATCCGGGTCGGGTCTAATTTATATACATTAGCACAGGCTCTAATTTGGGACCAGAGAAAATCTCTCTTATATCCGGGTCTCTTATATCCGGGTTACACTGTATATACCGCCTTCTACATCAATTACTAAACTCGTGTTTGGTAAACTTATTTCACAGTTTTTTAGGAGGTATGAAACAATAATGAAGGTGATGAGACAAAATCGAGATTTTATTAACCCCTTCCCCGCCAATTATTTTTGGAAAAAACCTTTCATTTTCAGACGAATATTAGGGTTTAACGATGCGTTTCGCCGAGAGCATCGGCTCTCTTTGGCTTCCTTACGTTGGAGAAGCCAAAGAAAGCAAACGCATCCTCTTCGCAACACAGAGCGAATAATAAAACGTTTAAATTCAAACGAACGCTACATCATTCTTCATACCATTTAGCTAAAAAAGAAAGAAAGAAACAAAAATGAACAGGCATTTCGACCACAGGTAAGTACAGAAGTTTTAAATATCTGTGAAGTGTTTTAACAGAGGATGAAAAATATGACATCCAGATCCGAACAAGCACTGAACTAGCGAAAGAGGCGTTCCAAAAGCTAAGAAAAGTACCAAGAAATACAAATAAATCCGTCCTGGGTATGACGATAAACTACATCCGACAGCGAGGTCTTTTGATCGGCATCGAACTACCTCTTAATTGCTGGTGTTCCCAGGTCCACCGTGACCCGAGGTGGTAGCACCTGTCAGGGTCCCAGCTATGGGCAAATAGTTAACCCATACAAAAAGGGGTCAAAACACTATGAAAGTATAAAAATGGGTTTTAATACCAGCAATATATTTTTGAGAAAAATAAAATATTACCAGCAATACATTTTTGAAAAAAAAAATTACCAGCAATACATTAACAGTAAAACTTTTTGGAAAAAAAAAATATTGCCAGCAATAAAAATCTTGCCGGCATTAAATAACCCATTGAGATGTTGATAAAACAAAGCAAACCAAACAACAAGAGTTTTTTTTTTTATGTAAAGATGAACATCCTTAAGAAAGGCGCCATTTTTTAAAACCAAAAATAATATTATGTTAAATTATAAAAATATTACCAGCAATAAAATTTTTTCGTCATTAAATAACCCATTGCGGTGTTGATATGCCGTAAAACCAAACCAAACCAAAAACCAAACAACTAAAAAAGGATCGAATCTGTTTCTTGATGTAAAGATGAACATCCTTAAGAAAGGCGCCATACTTGGCTTAAAACTAAAAATAATATTATGTTAAATTATAAAAATATTACCAGCAATAAAAATCTTGTTTGCATTAAATAACCCATTGAGGTGTTGATATGCCGTAAAACAAAACAATCCAAACAACTAAAAGATCGAATCAGTTTCTTGATGTAAAGATGAACATCCTTAAGAAAGGCGTACTTGACTTAAAACCAAAAATAATATTATGTTAAATTATAAAAAAATATTACCAGCAATAAAAAAAATAACCCATTGAGGTGTTGATATTTAAACATTAAACCAAAAACCAAACCCGAATTGTTTCTTGATGTAAAGATGAACATCCTTAAGAATATGCTTAAAACTAAAAATAATATTATGTTAAATTATAAAAATAAAACAATAAAAAACGTCATTAAATAACCCATTAAAATGCCGTAAAACAAAACAAAAACCAAACAACTAAAGGATCGAATCTGTTTCTTGATGTAAAGATGAACATCCTAAGAAAGTAAAGTACTTGGCTTAAAACCAAAAATAATATTAGGCAATAAAAATTTTGTCGTCATTAAATAACCCATTGAGGTGTTGATATGCCGTAAACCAAACCAAACCAAAAACCAAACAACTAAAGGATGAATCTGTTTCTTGATGTAAAGATGAACACCTTAAGAAAGGCGCCTACTTGGCTTAAAACTAAAATAATATTATGTTAAATTATAAAAATATTGCCAGCAATAAAAATTTTGTCGTCATTAAAAAATTGAGGTGTTGATACCAAAAACAAACCAAAAACCAAACAACTAAAGGAAAAATCTGTTTCTTTGTAAAGATGAACATCTTAAGAAAGGCGCCAAATACTTGGCTTAAAACTTAAATGTTAAATTATAAAAATACCCAATAAAAAATTTTTCGTCATTAAATAACCCATTGAGGTGTTGATATGCCGTAAAACAAAAAAAAAACCAAACAACTAAAGGATCGAATCTGTTTCTTGATGTAAAGATGAACATCCTTAAGAAAGGCGCCGTACTTGACTTAAAACCAAAAATAATATTATGTTAAATTATAAAAATATTGCCAAATAAAAATTTTGTCGTCAGTTAAACCAAACCAAACCAAAAACCAAACAATAAAGGATCGAATCTGTTTCTTTGTAAGATTTAAGAAAGGGCGCTCCCTTTTTGGCTTAAAACTAAAAATAATATTATGTTAAATTATAAAAATATTACCAGCAATAAAAATTTTGTCGTCGTTAAAACCCATTGAGGTGTTGATATGCCGTAAACCAAACAAACCAAAACCAAACAACTAAAGGATCGAATCTGTTTCTTGATGTAAAGATGAACATCCTTAAGAAAGGCGCCGTACTTGGCTTAAAACTAAAAATAATATTATGTTAAATTATAAAAATATTACCAGCAATAAAAATTTTGTCGTCGTTAAATAACCCATTGAGGTGTTGATATGCCGTAAACCAAACCAAACCAAAAACCAAACAACTAAAGGATCGAATCTGTTTCTTGATGTAAAGATGAACATCCTTAAGAAAGGCGCCGTACTTGGCTTAAAACTAAAAATAATATTATGTTAAATTATAAAAATATTGATCGTAACCCAAGATATGCCGTAAACCAAACCAAACAAAACCAAACAACTAAAGGATCGAATCTGTTTCTTGATGTAAAGATGAACATCCTTAAGAAAAAAATACTTGGCTTAAAACCAAAAAATAATATTATGTTAAATTAAAATATTACCAGCAATAAAAAATTTTGTCGTCATTAAATAACCCATTGAGGTGTTGATATGCCGTAAAACAAACCAAAAAACCAAACAACTAAAGGATCGAATCTGTTTCTTGATGTAAAATGAACATCCTTAAGAAAAACTTAAAACCAAAAATAATATTATGTTAAATTATAAAAATATTGCCAGCAATAAAAATTTTGTCGTCATTAAATAACCCATTGAGGTGTTGATATGCCGTAAAACAAACCAAAAACCAAACAACTAAAGGATCGAATCTGTTTCTTGATGTAAAGATGAACATCCTTAAGAAAGGCGCCGTACTTGGCTTAAAACCAAAAATAATATTATGTTAAATTATGCAATAAAAATTTTGTCGTCATTAAATAACCCATTGAGGTGTTGATATGCCGTAAACCAAACCAAACCAAAACCAAAAAACTAAAATCGAATCTGTTTCTTGATGTAAAGATGAATCCTGTTTAAAACTAAAAAATAATATTATGTTAAATTATAAAAATATTGCCAGCAATAAAAATTTTGTCGTCATTAAATAACCCATTGAGGTGTTGATATGCCGTAAACCAAACCAAACCAAAAACCAAACAACTAAAGGATCGAATCTGTTTCTTGATGTAAAGATGAACATCCTTAAGAAAATAATATTAAAACCAAAAAATAATATTATGTTAAATTATAAAAATATTACCAGCAATAAAAATTTTGTCGTCGTTAAATAACCCATTGAGGTGTTGATATGCCGTAAACCAAACCAAACCAAAAAAACCAAACAACTAAAGGATCGAATCTGTTTCTTGATGTAAAGATGAACATCCTTAAGAAAGGCATAATAATTGGTTTAAAACTAAAAATAATAATGTTAAATTATAAAAAATTACCAGCAAAAAAATTTTGTCGTCGTTAAATAACCCATTGAGGTGTTGATATGCCGGCAAACCAAAAACCAAACAACTAAAAAGGATCGAATCTGTTTCTTGATGTAAAGATGAACATCCTTAAGAAAAAAATGGCTTAATTAAAAAAAATATTATGTTAAAATAAAAAATTCAATTTTTGTCGTCGTTAAATAACCCATTGAGGTGTTGATATGCCGTAAACAAACCAAACCAAAAACCAAACAACTAAAGGATCGAATCTGTTTCTTGATGTAAAGATGAACATCCTTAAGAAAACTTAAAACCAAAAATAATAATGTTAAATTATAAAAATATTGCCAACAATAAAATTTGTCGTCATTAAATAACCCATTGAGGTGTTGATATGCCGTAAAACCAAACCAAAAACAACTAAAGGATCGAATCTGTTTCTTGATGTAAAGATGAACATTAAATCTAAAAATAATATTATGTTAAATTATAAAAAATATTACCAGCAATAAAAATTTTGTCGTCGTTAAATAACCCATTGAGGTGTTGATATGCCGTAAACCAACCAAACCAAAAAACCAAACAACTAAAGGATCGAATCTGTTTCTTGATGTAAAGATGAACATCCTTAAAAACCAAAACTAAAAAATAATATTATGTTAAATTATAAAAATATTACCAGCAAAAATTTTTTTGTTTCGTTAAATAACCCATTGATTGATATGCCGTAAACCAAACCAAACCAAAAACCAAACAACTAAAGGATCGAATCTGTTTCTTGATGTAAAGGTATTTAAAACTAAAAATTGCAATAAAAAATTTTGTCGTCGTTAAATAACCCATTGAGGTGTTGATAAAACAAACCAAAAAAACCAAACAACTAAAGGATCGAATCTGTTTCTTGATGTAAAGATGAACATCCTTAAGAAAGGCGCCGTACTTGGCTTAAAACTAAAAATAATATTATGTTAAATTATAAAAATATTACCAGCAATAAAAATTTTGTCGTCGTTAAATAACCCATTGAGGTGTTGATATGCCGTAAAACAAAACAAACCAAACAACTAAAGGATCGAATCAGTTTCTTGATGTAAAGATGAACATCCTTAAGAAAGGCGCCGTACTTGATTTAAAACCAAAAATAATATTATGTTAAATTATAAAAACATTACCAACAATAAAAAATCTTGTCGTCATTGAGATGTTGATATGCCGTAAAACAAAACAAACCAAACGAGAAATTCCTTAGAAAGAGTACTGGATTGCTACGTGATATCCATCCTCTTATATGGCAAAGAATGCTGGACAATCTGCCCACCGATGACGAGAAAACTGGAAGCTACAAAAGGATTCTATGGACGGAGCACCTAAGCAGTGATAAGAAAAACGGAAACAAAATCAAGCAATCGTCCGTTATCTGTTATTAGAAGGCGGCAATGCCTGGTATCAAAAAGATCCGGATCTTCAACACCAACGTCAAGTCGGTCCTATTTTACAGCCCGGTAACCTGGCGAGTAACAAAGACCAATACCCACAAACATCAGTCCTTTACCAACCGATGTCTCAGGAACATCCTCAATGTCAGGTGATTGGAAGTCGTCTCCAATGACCAACTGTGGGACAGAACCAGACAAGACCAAATACATCAAGAAACGGAAATAGAGATGAATCGGCCATACACTCCGCAAGCCTGCTTCTAGTGCCACCAGGCAGGTCATTGAGGGGAAATCCATAAGGGAAGCGAAAGTGGGTCAAACAAAAACACACTTAGCGCAAAAGTGGCTGCAGTGGTGAAGGCAGCCGGCACGACATGGGCCGAGCTGAAGGATCGGCGGAACCGCGTCCGTTGGAGAGGAGTTGTTGCGGCCCGATATTCTCAAAGGAATCAATATATATATATATATATATATATATATATATATATATATATAAATATGATTCCAACGCTACAAAAAAAGAGTTCTCATGTTTCAAAACAAGAGCCGAAAACTTCAATATAATTATTTGAATTAAATTGAATTAAAGTACTAAGCTCTGTTCCATCTTCAAGCGCTTGAAGATAACACACACACACACACACACACACACACACACACACACACACACACACACACACACACACACACTCTGCTTGGCGTTGACTTAATTTACTGATAGTGCGTTTTTATTTTATTTCTGTCTCGTATATTTGACCTACAGGCTAACAATTGGGTTTTGGAAATATGTTTTAAACTTAAAATATCAGTTCGTTTACAACAATTATCAACAATTTTACTACGACATTACGATGCAGACATGTGTTTCGGCTAGGGTTTGCGAAAAAAAATTCAAGAAATAGTGTCGTAGATCCTGGCTACATAATAAACGCTAGATGCGAGCTAAATGCTAAACACGAGAGAAATACTAAATCCTAGCTTTATACTAAATTCTAGATCCTGGTTAAATGATAAATTCTAGATCTGAACCAAAATCTAAATTCTAGATACTGGCTAAGTTATAAATTCTATATCCGATATAAAAACTGTATTCTAGATCTTGGCTAAATGATACATGATAGATTTAAACATTATATTAAATTCGAAATCCTGGACAAAATGATAAATCCTAGATCCGATCTATAAACTATATTCTAAATCCTGGCTAAATGATAAATTTTAGATTCGAGCTAAAATCTAAATTCTAGATCCTGGTTAAGTGATAAATTCTATATCCGATATAAAAACTATATTCGAAATTCTGGCTAAATGATAAATTCTAGAAAAACTGAAAACTATATTCTCGATATTGGGTAAATGATAAATTCTAGAAAAACTGAAAACTATATTCTCGATATTGGCTAAATGATAAATTCTAGATCTTAGTTAAAAACTAATTTCTAGATACTAGCGAAATGATAAATATTAACTTTATACTAAACTCGTGATACTGGTTAAATGATAAATTCTAGATCCGAGCTGAAAACTAAATACTAGAAGCTAGGTTCATGCAACAGTCTAGAAAATGGCTAAAAGTTGAATGCTAGATACCGGTTATTTCCCAAATGCAATATTCTGGTAAAACGCTAGACATTGTCTAAATACCGACTATCGAGTCCTCTACGCAGATGGTTTCTGTTTCCATGTACAGTGAGGAAATCTTTTTTTTTTTTTTTTAGTGCCATTGTCGAAAGTGAACCATGTATTTTTTTGCGTACAAAACCAATACTCTATCCTTTGATCGGTTGTCAGATGTCTTCAAACAAGATTCCTCGAAAGAATAGACAGGCAGTGCCATACGTTCCCAAATTTGGTTATTGTTTCAGACTTGAAGATTCCGGAGGAGACAAACTTCTCGTCTTTTTTTAACGAACACTGATGCGTTGTCAGTTTTAAGAATTTTTGTTCGCTGACATCTTATTTTAACTGATATTCTTTCAATACGTTCGTATTATTATTACTACTAGCATAAAACCCGGAAAGAATAAAGTGATTATGACAGTATAGAATAGCACTTCTGACTAGAGTCAATGAAGTATATGTGCGTTCTATCTGGGATCAATGTGTCTCTTACTAGCCGTGTGGCCAACATTTGTGCACTGTCTATGATCAAAGTGTCGCTCCGGAGACTTGAGCCTAGAATCATTGCAATATATGTGGGTCCTACCTGGGATCAATGTGTCTCTTACTAGCCGTGTGGCCAACATTTGTGCGTGGTCTAGGATCAAAGTGTACCTCCGGAGACTTGAGCCTAAAATCATTGCAATATATTTGCGTCCTACCTGGGATCAATGTGTCTCTTACTAGACGTGTGGCCAACAATTGTGCGCTGTCTATGATCAAAGTGTCGCTCCGGAGACTTGGGCCTAGAATCATTGCAATATATGTGCGTCCTACCTGGGATCAATGTGTCTCTTACTAGCCGTGTGGCCAACATTTGTGCGCTGTCTATGATCAAAGTGTCGCTCCGGAGACTTGAGCCTAGAATCATTGCAATATATTTGCGTCCTACCTGGGACCAATGTGTCTCTTACTAGCCGTGTGGCCAACATTTGTGCACTGTCTATGATCAAAGTGTCGCTCTGGAGACTTGAGCCTAGAATCATTGCAGTGTATGTGCGTTTTGCGTAGGGTCAAAATGTCTCATATCAACACTGTGCCGGACGCATGTGCGCTCTGTCGGATCAAAGTCTCTCGGCGCAGATATCTGAGTGTAGATTCATTGCTGTTTACTTGCGTTCTGCCGATGATCAATGTGTCTATCACTAGAACTGTACCCAACATCAATGCGTTATGTCTAGGATCAAAGTGTCTCTCGGGAGACATAATTGCAGTATATGTGCGTTCTGCAGAGATTCAGTATTTATCTATCTATCTATCTATCTATCTATCTATCTATCTATGGTTGTTAATATCTATCTATCTATCTATCCATCTATCTATCTATCTATCTTTCTATCTATCGTCCTGGGTATGACAATAAACTACATCCACCTCCTGGGTAAGACGATAAACTGCATCAAACAGCAAGGCCTCTGATCAGGAGGTTTTGAGGAGCGTGGAACCACCTCTTAATTGCTGGTGTTCCCACGTTCAGTCTGACCTGGGGTAGTAGCACCTGTTAGGGTCCCAGCTATGGGCAAATAATTAACACCCAAACGTGTGTAAAAATAGGTTTGAATACCAGAAATACTTTGTAATAAAAAAATTATTACCAACAATAATTTTTCCTTCAAAAATTATTATCAACAATACTTAAAAAAAACAAAAACAAAACAAAAAAAAACAGCAATACAAACAGTTATACATTCTTTGAAAAAAAAAATAGCTATAGATTTCTTTAAGGAAAAATATTCCCAGAAATAGATTTTTGAAGAAAAACATTACCAGCAATAAAAATTTTGTTGGTATTGAGGTTGATATGCCGTAAAACAAACATCTATCAAGGCTACAGAAAACAGTCTGTTCAACTATTTACCCATAGGCTTGAATTCCCAGGGTTATTAGCACGTAAGCGAATGTAATGTACTCAACTGGAATTCGAACTCGGCTCTCCGATTCCTCAATCTCAGCCGCGATCCATTACTCTACCGTGCCCGCATATTTGAAATGTATTCTTTACCTAATCTAAAGAGAGTCTGTAGGACTGTGAGGAAGAAAGTAGAGTATGGCTCTTATAAATTCGGAAAGAAAGGCACAGTTTACCCACTGCCTTGCTGATATACATATGAGATAATATCAATAACAATATATTGATTATGTTTCAACAAGATATATATATATATATATATATATATATATATATATATATATATATATATATATATATATATATATATATATATATATATTATATATAGAACTGTTTTTATTGGAACGAGGAACATCGAATGACTCAATGTCATCTTTGCATTTTTGTGTATTTTTTTAATTGAATTCTTTAAAAAAAATGGAATTTTCACATTAAATTTTTCTGCTATTGATATTACAAATACTTCTGCGTTCCCAGAATTCCTCAGGATAAACCAAAGTTCTGGGAATGCAAGCAAGAGAGATTTCGAACAAAGATTAACAGGATCAAAGGAATCGAATTT
The DNA here is from genome assembly GCA_903632075.3 of Acanthosepion pharaonis. Classification (NCBI taxonomy): domain Eukaryota; kingdom Metazoa; phylum Mollusca; class Cephalopoda; order Sepiida; family Sepiidae; genus Acanthosepion; species Acanthosepion pharaonis. The sequence goes on from CAHIKZ030000547.1 coordinate 1,549,426, forward strand.
CCAAAATTCCAAACCCAATGAGGAATGACGGGGTTTTTTATTCGCTTGTATAGGCAATGGGGAAATAGTTAGTTGCTCGCTTCAGGAGGTTACACATACGCAAACAACACACAAACACATACATACACACATATGTTTAGACGTTAAGCCCAAATTTTCTTGCAGAAGCAGGCTAACAAATGGGGGAGGTCAATCAGCCTTAGACTGGGATAACTGCTGGGCCAGACTGTCTCAGTAATCATTCTAGTGTCCTTATTAGCATTAGTCTGGAAGCCGTCAAGATTTTAAAAAGAAATAAAGCAATACCAATAAATTCTCCAAGGAATTCTGCTTTTAACTGATATAAACATTAAGCCGTACAAAATTTAATTTCTCGAAATTTCATAAAATTAAATAAGTGGGGCGTGGGACGTATAAAAATATTTTTACCAAGATTTTCTAAAAAGAGATATTTATAAAATAAGTTTCGGGTTTTTTTTATATCATGGTAAGCTAATTTTTAACGAATCAGTAGAGGTACCAATATATATATATATATATATATATATATATATATATATATATATATATATATATAAAGAGAGAGAAAGAGATAGAGAGAGATAGACATAATTATATATAAAATATTAGTGGTCAATATATATATTTCAAAAGGATAAAATCCAGGTAGAGGTCTATGTCAAAGACAGAGCAAGAATATAATATAAATGACTCAAACACCAATATTTCATGGTTATAATTTATTACATTGGAAACATATTCACGCCACAATTCATCAGAAGTACAAATTCAAAATTTAGAATTTGTAAGTTTGTTGAATCGTGTCGTGATTACGATTCCAATATAATAAATTATAACCATGAAATATTAGTGTTTGAGCCTTTTCCATACATACATACATATAAAAAAGAAGTGATGTTTTTATTGTTTAGACATGTGTCATTAAATACCACGGAAACTTTTTTTGGTAATTTTTTCGGGGATTTAGTTCCATTTCGTGGAAGAGGAAGCCTAAATTTGCTTTCTATGTGGTTTCGATCATCGTTGATCTTCATCAGCGTAAAAGGATATTTTCTTAACGTTTTTTGGGCGTTTATTATTATTATTATTATTATTTTGCTTTTATTAAATTTGGTTCGAAAGTTGTTGTTTCAGACGTGTTTATTATTAGTGGGGGAGGGTTATTTGTTTATTAGTCATTGGTTGTTGTCAGATATGAAAAATATTTACTAAGTTCGTACCGGTGTGAAATACTAATTTGTTTTTGATTGTTTTTTTGTTTTTTTTTTAATTTTAATACCAATTGTATCAACAATTTGTAGGTATTTTTTTTTACAATTCTTATAATACAAAAATAGAAAACATTCTCAAAGACAACATAAAGTTTTCAAAGCTCAGAAAGAATCCCACAGATGAACTCAAGAAACACGCCAATAAAGTTATCACCGCCAACATCGTCGAAATTGGTTCCCTCAAATTAGCTAAAATATTGAGGACTACAAAGCAGGCTACATCTACGGAAAAATAAAATCCCACGAAACCGGATACCTCCTCAGAAATATGATCTCCCAGATCTCTATTCCAGTATGCCACATAGAATAACCACTAATAAAACCTTAATGAAACACCACAAATTAGACTCTAATAGAGTTCCTAATAAAACCCCATTGACTCGGTGTTATACAGGAACACTCCTATTCTATAGTTAATAGACTCTCCCACCTATAATAAGTAGTAGTAGTAGTAGCAGTCGCTAAGCGAGTCTCTCAGTCAGTCGACTGGCGGACCGGTTGAACTCTCTGCTTTCGGGCGGGGAGGAACACGAAGGAGGCTACGCCGAAGGGCGGATTCTCTTTCAGGGAGGTAAACCGACCCTGAACCCGTTTATAGGGGTTCAATGGGCATATTTTTGGCCGAGCCGATGGGCTCGGAGATCCCACGTTAAAAAGGCCTTATGCCACATGACACCCTCGTGGGGGGGGGGGGTGACTAAATATCGTCGCTTGGTGAGTTGGTTAGTCAGTCGATGTCGGACACTAAGAGTATCAGCGACCACCACTAGATTTCTCTGCGTCATTACCTATTATATCAAGTTCCTAACGTTTTGTACGTCGAACCTATTTTAGGGTCGACTTAGTACAAATACAAGCCTCCACTGTGAAACTACTCTACAACACTCGAATAACTGTAATCGCACATATCTTTACCCCAAGTATGTCACATAGGGAAAAATAAAGTTCCTAGTAAAGGCCCACAAACCCGAATACCTCCTCAGGCCTATAATCTGACAGATCTCTACCCCAGTATACCACATAGGGAAAACTCCAATAAAGCTCATAATAAAAACCCCACTAACACAGGTACCTCCTCAGACCTATAATCTGACAGATCTCTACCTCAGTATATCACATAAGGAAAACTCTAATAAAAATCCTAATAAAATCCCAGGAAACCGGATACCTCCTCAAGCCTATAATCTGACAGATCTCTACCCCAGTATACCATATAGGGAAAACTCCAATAGAGCTCATAATAAAAAAAACCACTAACACAGGTACCTCCTCACACCTATAATCTGAGAGATCTCTACCTCAGTATATCACATAAGGAAAACTCTAATAAAAATCCTAATAAAATCCCAGGAAACCGGATACCTCTTCAGGCCTATAATCTGACAGATCTCTACCCCAGTATACCACATAGGGAAAACTCCAATAGAGCTCATAATAAAAAAAAACCCCACTAACACAGGTACCTCCTCAGACCTATAATCTGACAGATCTCTACCTCAGTATATCACATAAGGAAAACACTAATAAAAATCCTAATAAAACCCCACGAAACCGGATAACTCCCCAGACGTATAATCTCACAGATCTCTACCCCAAGTATCCCATATATGGAAAACTCTAATAAAGCCCTAATAAACCCCCACAAACCCAGATGCCCCCTTGGAGATATAATCTCAGAGATTTCACTAGTATACCGCATAGCAAAATCTCTAAACAACATTATTCAATCGTATATATCGAACAATTATAGCATTAAATCAACTCATATCTACTTACAACTCAA
>CAHIKZ030000547.1:1557500-1562500 GCA_903632075.3 Acanthosepion pharaonis
TATATTTAGATTAAAATAAAAGAACTGAAATCAGGTTTAACATTTATTTTCAATGTTTTATAGTAAACAAAATAAGCTAATGGTGAATGAAATACAACGGAATTGATTTTAAGGAAAAAGAAATAAATTATGTAATGCTAATGAAAATTCATTAAATTAAGTATGCCATGTATGCAAAACAAATAATGTAACGAGGATTTTTTTAATCGCTGTTGCATGATGATTCTTTCTCTTCTAATGTCATTCTCAACTTTTTCCGCATTTCGTTTTGCTTTTGTCCTTGAAATTTTTTAAACGAAAGACACTTTTTTTTATTTCGGGAGAAAATAAAAACAAAAACTGTCCAACATTTGGATATTTTTTATTATGCTATTCCTGGATCTAACCTTTCGACTCACATAAGCCATCATCAGAGTGATTATATGATGGCTCATGTGAGCCGAAAGCTTAGATCGAGGAACAGCATAATAAAAAATATCCAAATGTTGGACAGTTTTTGTCCTTATATTCTCCCGAAATTAAAGCAACTATACGAAGCTTAGAACGGCTCATGATCAAACATAATAGTCATTCGTTATCTGTTATATTTAACAATATATATATATATATATATATATATATATATATATATATATATATATAATGGAATCTTCTATCGTGAACGATAAATGAGTGGACGGTGCCTTTCGTTTTACACTTATGCATGCTAGCAGGGGCTACTATTGTGGAGAAAATCAGGTAAGGGAAAGACATATTTCAATTGTGCTTTCTTAAGTGTGATATTAGCCCAGCCTTCCTTCGGGCGACAAAGCCACACTGACAGATGAAATTTGTTAAAGCAGGATTTTGATAGCGTCTCTGCTTCAGAGCTTGACGAAGCTGATCACGGTACTTCGGTCTACTGTCGTCAAAACCCTTTAACTTAATGAAACATATCTGACGCCACTCCTTTCGGTTTGATGCTTGAGCTTCCCAGGTTTTCAGATCAAAGCTGAGACGTTTCAAGTTGTCTTTCAATTTGTCTTTTTAGCGTAAGAGTGGACGTCCAACTGAACGCTTGGAGTTTCGTAGTTGACCATACAGCACCTTTTTTGGAAGCCTATGCTCATCCATTCTCACAACATGACCAGCCCACCTAAGTTGTATCTTTGCTAGAATGCTTTCAATGTCTGATGTTATTATATTTCTTTAGTATTGCACTATTCTTGACCCTGTCATCCCATTTTATATCACATATGACACGAAGAAAGTTGTCAAGTTGATTTATGTGCTTGTGGTAAAGGGCCCAGGTCTCAGCATCATAAAGAAGGGTTTTGAGAGAACAACTGGTCTCTCTATGTTGATCTTTACTCTGAGAGACACGTCTTTGGTGTCCAATAACCTATGTTTAAGATTATCGAATACTATGCTGGCTTTGGCTATTCTGGATTGGATTTCTCTGTCCATTTTTCCATCAGAAGAGACTGTTGATCCAGGATATGTGAACGCCTCAGCAGTTTTTTTTAATGCCGTACCATCAATGAAGACAGAAAGATTTGTGAGAGATGGATTGCCTGGTACTGGCTGGTACATTAGCTCAGTCTTCTTTATGTTGATAATGAGTTCAAATACTTTCGCTATTTCATAGAATGCTTTTTCAAGCATAGCAGAAAAGTGCAAAGAGAAGAGGGCAAAAACGCAACCTTGCTTTGTACCGTTGGAGACAAAAAAAAGGCGTCCGATTGCTCACTTCTCGACCTTACAAAAGCTTTCATTCCTTCGTAAAAGGAGATAATAATACGGAGATTTTTTCTGAAACATCTAATTTTGACAAAACTTTCCAAAGAGCAGTTCGAGATACAGTATTGAAAGCCTTTGTGAAGTCTACAAAAACAACAAATAGATCATTGTTTTGTTCTTGTACTTTTTCCTGAGCCTGCCAGAGACAAAAGATGATGTCTACAGTTCATTTCCTGGCAAAAACCGCAATGGGTTATATATATATATATATATATATATATATATATATATATATAATTTTGAATAGATCTGATGAATTGGATATGATACAATTCAATATAATAAATTATTTTTAAAAATTTTCAAAGCGTACCTTGGATGGCACAAAGCCGAAAGTGATTACCCAGAGAGGATTGAACTCACTGCTCAGTTGTAATTGTTCTAAACAAGCTTTTTTCAAAAGTGCCCTGATTTTCTAAGGATGCTTAGATGTGGCAAAGCCGAAAGTATGGGCACCCAGTGAGGATCGAACTCACTACACAGTTGTAATTGTTCTAGCGAGACAAGCTTGCTAACCATTACACAACCCCGAGGTGCCCTGATTTTCTAAGTGCTGCTTAGATGTGGCACAAGGCCGGAAGTATGGAGCACCCAGTGAGGATCGAACTCACTACTCAGTTGTAATTGTTCTATCGAGACAAGCTTGCTAACCATTACACAACCCCGAGGTGCCCTGATTTTCTAAGCGCTGCTTAGATGTGGCACAAAATTATGGAACCATGGAATCGAACTCACTACTCAGTTGTAATTGTTTAGCAAGACAAGCTTTTAACCATTACACCGCCTCGAGATGTCCTATATTTATAATATATATATATATATATATATATACTATATATAGTTATAATTGTTCTATGTGTGTGTGTGTGTGTGTGTGTGCACCCAGTGAGGATCGAACTCACTACACAGTTGTAATTGTTCTATCGAGACAAGCTTGCTAACCATTAACAAATTTTTCTCCTGCTTAGATGGACATGTTGCCCGAAACTAGTCAGTGAGGAATCACTAAATGAAATTATTCTAAAACAAGCAAAAGAATATTACACCACACCGAGCTGCCCAATGTAATAAATTATAACCATGAATATTAGTGTTTTGCCTTTTTTTAATATATATATATATATATATATATATATATATTCAGTAATAATAAATATTCAGTAATATGTATGTATGTAAAATATTTAATATAATCCAAGTGGGTCCTCGTAATATAAAAATATTAAAACTGATCCACAAAAAGAGAGTTCGATATATTTTATTTATACAGATACAGGTATGATGAATAATCAAAAAAATCTTTTTACCTCATAGGTGGAATAGACTATTTCGGCCTACGATGGAAGTTGCCGTCTGTCTTTTCAACTCCAATGGGGGGATGGAGTTCATGCCCATAAACCTAGAGGAAACAGAAAGTAAGCGTTAACTGTAAGGAAGTGATATTAGAAGTCAAATGGTCAAGTGAAAATACCTAAAACAGAGTCGGCACTTTTCAATGTTTAAGTCAGACGATTGGCATCAGACAAGGGTCAGAGAATGGTAACTATCTATCTTAAAGAGGAGAATAAACATATATATATATACTGTTTTCAATGAGCAAATTTGGATAAGTCAGACAAAATTTGGCATTAACCATTACACCACACCGAGGGTGTAATTTATAAATTTTTATAAACAGTTAAAGAAATCTTAAATAGACCGAAACGTCCGACGTCGACTTTATTTTAACATTAATATATATTCAAATTTTATATTTATATATATTTATATCCATATATTTGCTATATATATGAAAATACAAAAAATTTACTTTATAACGTGGAAGATTTCAAGCTTGGACGAGAATAATAGAATCTATTGATCAAGTAAGGAATGGAATTTTTATCGAACTGTTTTTAGATATATATAAATATTTTATTTATTGTAACGGGAAGGACTTTAAGCTTGTTGAAGATATGAACCAATTGATCACTACGTATTCCAACATCAACGGAAGAGATTTCTTTAATTGTTTATAAAAAATTTCAATCGACTTTTTGATATTTTAATTTTGGAAAATCTTCGAATACGTCTTAACAAAACGTGACGACTCGTGATCATATTTAAACAGAACGCTGATCTGTATAAAATTTCAGTTATCTGTTTGAATTAGTTCTTTATGTCCATCGTATTTTTTATAATGTTAATTATTTAAATGAAAATGTCCATGAAGATGGTCTTAAATAGACCTAAACATCCGACGTCGCTTTATTTTAACATTAATAATGCATATTCAGAATATTTTTTTTATATATATATATATATATATATATATATATATATATATATATATATATATATATATATGTGTGTGTGTGTGTGTGTAAAATATATAGAAAATAGGAAAGAACTCGTTTAAATAATCCAAAGTTCTTTAGTATTTTTGTTATTGTTTTTTTGCTCAATACACCATATATAATATATATATATATATATATATATATATATATATATATATATGCATAGAAAATTAGAAGATTTTTTACATTTTTTTCCTCACCAGTAGAACGACTGTATTTCACACTATGAAATTTCATGCATGAAAGTCAGATGTGCTATTGGTGAGAAATAAATATATAATATATATATATATATATATATATATATATATATATATATATATATTGTAATGAGAACGAAAATAATATAAAAATCTAACATTCACATGCGGTTTGCTTACAAACAGAATTGTTCATAACCATTTCTCACCAGTCGAAGTGCAACTAAATAGCACCGAAACGAAGTTTCATCTTTGTAAATTAAATTTTTTTTGTCTATATGAAAAAATTATAATAAATGAATAAATATATATATGCGTGTTTTGTGCATATATATATATATATATATATATATATATATAGGCATATATATATATATATATATATATATATATATATATATATATATATATATATATATATATGGTAAAACATTGTTTTACGGGTATGCTATATTCATGGCTTAAAGTGCTCAATATCAGGGATAGGGGATATGTAAATATAAAATTCGACATTGAAGTCAACAGCCAGAGCTAACAGTCTGTTTCATGTTTAAATGGTTGCTTTATGACTAGAGAATACGACTGGACAATGCCACACCACACCATCAAGAGAACCAAGTCATGGCTGTCAGACAATTTCTGTGACCACATCACCCCTCACATCTGGCCACCTAACTCTGCA
>CAHIKZ030000547.1:1572500-1627500 GCA_903632075.3 Acanthosepion pharaonis
TCTGACCACTTAACTAACAAAACTAGTCAAGCCACTCCCACAATAACAAATGTTATAATGGACCATGCCTAAAAACACACATAAACGAAGAGATAGCTTGCTCCTAAAATTTCGCTTGAAGATGAAACGGGACTAAACAGCTCAGTTCAACTTGGATGGTTTCGGCTCCCATTTTTGAAACATGAGAACTCTTATGTAGCGAAGGAATCATATTTTTAAACAAAGAAATATTAAAATATAAGCTCTACTTCTGTATGGAGCACTGTCTTCTTAAAAATAAAAACAAAAATACTAAGGAACTCCGGATTATACACCCAACGTGTTCTTTTCTATTTTCTGCATACCTGCGCACTTATATATATATATATATATATGTATATCGATGAACATGGATGGACAAAAGTGCCTGAAAAAAAAAAAAACGGAGTGTCAAAAGGATGGATTTTCTCATGACACTGCTTTTATTTTAACGACTTTCACTCTTTGGCAATGTTTATTGTTTGAAAAAGTGATGATCAGAACAATAACAATGAAAATAGGTTACATATATAAATATATGCATATATATATATATATATATATATATATAGATATATATATATATATATGACAAAAATATAGATTTAAGGTATGACATATTTATGGCTAAAAGTGCACAATATCAGAGTTTGAGTGTATGTAAATATAAACTGGACACTGAGGTCAACACTAAGCAGGGACAGCTTGGTTCATGCTTTAACACAATCTTCAGGCCTGAAGGTTCGGTTCAAGCATGAAAGAAACGGGTGCTTCTTGGTACATGCACACACACACACACATCGTATTTACGATTCCAATGTAATAAATTATGACCATGGAGTACTAGCGTTTAAGCCTTTTATTATATCTATATCTATATATATATAATATATATATATATATATATATATATATATATATATATATATATATGTGTGTGTGAGATTGCCAGAAGTACTTTAGCCAAACAGCAAAACATGAACAGTTTGTTTGCAATTTAAAAGATAGTGGAATAATTTCCTGTTTATTTTTTCTATGAATTTGAACTTGGATTTGTCCGTCTCATCGAGAGGCTACCACTGAAGTCAGCCCTGGGGTGATGCAAATAGATAGGATCTAAATGCATTTCTTTCTTTCTATCTATCTATCTATCTATCTATCTATCTATTTCAGTCTGTTAATACATCTACATATTTCATTCTTTTTATCTATCTATCTATCTATCTATCTATCTATCTATCTATCTATCTATCAAAAAGGTTAACTATTTTATGTGTACTGAATTTATTTGTTTTTTTTAAAAGTGCAAATCACTCATTGCAAAGTCACTTGTGGCAGATGCATACACTTGGTGTAACAGTAAAATTGCCCAGAATGTGTAACAGCAAAATTGTGTAATTGTTAGATTAACCTCTATATAAATCCAAAATTCAAAAATTAATCAGTTTGTCTGCCGATTGCAAATAGCGTGAAACCCAGGGTCACAAACTCAGACCAATCCAACTAAATATGTTAGCTCTATCACTGATATTGAGTGCTTTCCAATAAGTACCGCGCATATATAATATATAAATAATATATGTAAAAAAATTATATATATATATATATATATATATATATATATATACATACACATTTTAAATATATATGTGTGTGTATATGTATAGGGCAAAATAGATAAATTATCAAAAAATTAAAGTAAAACTGACATCTAATTTTAACAGATATATTTACCAAAATTACACAGAAATATCTTGAAATGCTATAAATATATATATATAAATATAAATATATATATTTAGTTGGATTGATATGAGTTTGTGACCCAGGGTCACATACTCGCGTCAATCCAGCTAAATATGTTAGCTCTATCACTAATATTGAGTGCTTTCCAATAAGTACCGCACATATATAATATTTACATTGTATTATCTGGATTTTTGTTTCACTGCCAGGTATAGGTATTAAATGATATATATATATATATATATATATATATATATATATATATATATATATATATTGCATATATATATATATATATATATATATTTATATTTATATACATACATCTTATATATATATATATATATATATATATATATATAATGAGTCACAAATAATGTCCAACCTCTTTATTTTTACATTTTGTCAGGTGATACTTGTTTGCCATTTGTATTACAGTATATCCTAGAAGCTAGATATTAATGAAGTACTGTCATATAGGAAGACAATGAGTAACTACCGACACTGAGGTTTGAAAGTGACACTCTGGACTTATGAATATATGTTTATAAATAGTAGTGTCAGGCTACTGACTGGAGTGATTATTGAGTGGAACTATCCAGTCGAATTAGTGTGAATTATTGTGCATCAATGATTTGGGTTTTGATTTAGGATTTACTGGACGTTAAGCTAAGCAGCACTACTAACAAGATATTCACTGAAATGGTTAATTATCTTTGGTTGACATTTACTTCTTTGTTCTTGTTAAGTATTTATTTGCGGTTGTAATTAAATACTGTTTTATATTAACATTGAAGTCTTGAATTATACTTAATTATTAATGGCCACTGTATACCACAAAATGAATGAATCATTGTCTACCAAAATAAGCATGCGGAATAATAATAATAATAATAATAATAATAGACATTGTTATTAAAGACCACAAACAAAAAAAATGCCTCCTTAATTATTGATATGGCAGTCCCTGCAGACTGCAATGTATCTTTGAAGATATTCAATATATATATATATATATATATATATATATAATATGTATATTAAACCAGGGGTTCGTAACCTTTTCTTAACTATGTGCTCACCAGTGTGACAACAGCATATGTATTTTTATACTAGTCAAAGTAAATATACCTGTTCTACAATATATTTTATATAATAATATAGAATATATATACTTTGCGTTGTAGTAGTTATTAGTTCAGACATTGTGATGTCATTTGCAGCTATGTGCCATTGGAAATTGCTTGGCATGCCACAGGTTGCCAAACCCTGGCTTAGACTATTGCCTGGTTTCAAACACTGAAAATGAAAGCCGTATCGTAGTTATTTGTTTTGACAATGATTATTTTGGATCCGACTTCCAACATTGAATGGCTGGCCACCAACTTCTGGATCCATGTGCAGTCTGACTTTGGTTTAGTTCTCTGGGAAGGTGTATTCATGCCTGACTTTATTTCTTTTTTCCTTTGCAAGTATTGTTCACTAAAAATGTGCCTAACTCTACTTCTTCTTCAACGTTCTGATTATTGTTTGCTGAATAAATGCCTAACTATAAAGTTAGGCACTTAACAGAGTCCAAAAACATCACCGCATCCTTGCTGGCGACAAATTATTTTCCACACTACACCCCCTTTCTCACAGACGTAACACCACAATACCCTCACTACTCTATCGCTTTTTCCATGGAAAGTTCAGGTGATTGACATTCCTTAGTTCCATGCCACACCCATTGTAGCGAACCACCGTCATTCCCTTCGTATTCCATTGGTGAAATGTAAGCCTCTACCTTGACTGGCTCTCGAGGCTAAATTGAATAGGAAGAGACAATATAATCAACAACTGTTTTTCTCTTAACTTTTCTTTTTCCTTTACCAGTAACACTGCTAGCTTTCTTTGGAGCAATGACTAAGGACTAATGAAGGAAAAAAAAAGGCGCAGTACAATAAAATTGTAAAAGAAAAGCACAGTACAACACATGAATTTATACAACATGGTGGTCGACTAAGAAATAACATGACTAGGAAAAGATTCCATTTGGGTTAACTTGGTTCGGCAATGTTGTTTGAGAACCAAAATTTTGTTTGATAAGTGAGGCATTGTCATCTCGAATATTCTGTTTGAAATCCGATTTGTTCGATATGTGAGACATTTGAAAACCAATATATATATATATATATATATATATATTGATAATATTAGTGGTCAATATATATATATATATATATGTATATATATATATATATATATTAATATACATAAATTCTCAAGAGGATAGAATCCAGGTAGAACTCAATGTCCAGGACAGAGTAAGAATATAATACAGGGTGTTTAAAAAAATTTGATATCATTTCGCAATCTAATAACTTTGTTAGATCTCCTTCAAATGACTTCAAATTTTAATAGCATCTTTATGTTTAATGTTTGTTTTATGTTTTTATGTCTTTAAGTTTTTGTGATTTTCTTATTTGTATTTTTATGTTCTTTAATCTTTAATCTTTTTCTTTCCAGGTATAAAAATGCCGTGTCTCAGGCGGTTTGCATATTGAACATTTGTGAAATCGTTCACATAATCCACATGCTTTTGAATTTCTCATTCAGATTTGCAAGAATAAATCTTATGATCTTCAACATTAATACTTTTTAATTTCATTTGCCTTAATCATGTACTTTCTGTGATATTTATATCTCAAAGGATATCAAATTTTTTGAAACATCCTGTATAAAATCCTTAAACACTAATATTCCATGGTTATAATTTATTACATTGGAATCGTAATCACGATCCAATTCATCAGACCTACAAATTCAAAAAGCTTTTTGAATTTGTAGGTAATAAATATAACAATGGAATAATGTTTAAGCCTTTTTATATATATATATATATATATATATATATATATATATATATATATATATATATATATTTATTAAAGACATTTTTTATGTTTAACATTGTTATTTATAGATAAAAAATGTCTTTAATAAATAAATTGTCGGACCTTGTCCATTTCTTAATATATGACGTCATTTGTTTACATTTGATACGCCAGAGCAGTTATGAATGTACGAGATTCATGGAAGATTGAAGTTTATAAGCAGTAAATTCGACCTTGTCTACCGAAAGGTTCTTTGTGGCCCAGAGGTAAAAGGCACGTCAGCGTAAATGACGGTTCCGTATAGGATGCAGGTTCGAATCCTGTCAAAAACGAATATTTTCTATGAAAATTTTCTCGGACATTCAGGCGGTAAATGTTATTTAATACTGTTTATCATAAACAGAGCATTTGCTTAAATACTTGTATCTATAAATAACAACGTTAAACATAAAAAAATGTCTTTAATAAATAAATTGTCGGACCTTGTCCATTTCTTAATATATATATATATATACATGCCTGACATTATTTCTTTTTTCCTTTGCAAGTATTGTCCACTAAAAATGTGCCTGACTATAAAGTTAGGCACTTAACAGAGTTCAAAAAGCGTCACCACGTCCTTGCTGGCAACAAATTATTTTCCATCCTACTGCCACTCCGTGCCATTGAAAATTGCTTGGTGTGCATGCCATACGTTGCTGACCCCTGTTATTAAACCATTTGCGTATTAACATGAAAGCTTACTAAGTATGAATAAAAAAAATTAAATCCTATCAGAGTTCAAATTAAATATTTAAACTCGGATGATAAACAAAATTATCAAAATGTAAACAGACACTAAAATTGCAAATGTCTTCTGTGCCGTGATAGAAATTAATATAAAAATCATAAACTGAGATAACAAATGATCCTGAAATGAATACAAATTGAAACCTTTTATTACTTAAAGTATAGTCTTTATTCATGTGTGTGTGTGTGTGTGTGTGTGTGTATGTCCTGCTCGTGTGAGGGACAGAATTACAGATGAATCAATCATTTCATTGTAGTTAAAAAGAACGTTGTGGAGGGGCTCGCAACTCTTCCTGCTAGTTTACCCACCCAGAGGATGATACAGAAAAGAAGACGAAGGAAAAAAAAATCCCCCCCCACAAAAAAAACACAAAAACTAAACAAAAAAAAATGTACTTCACGTTCTATGTATTTGCCAGCTCTCCCTTCCACCCATCCTTCCCCCCGCCCGTCTCTCGTTGTCATGCATGCGCGAATAAAGACGTTTGAAACTACAATGGTGAGAGTAATACCAACAAATAGGGAAAAAGGGTGGGGCAAAGTTTCTGTGAAAATGGATGAAACCTAGTAGGGAGTGGGAGAAGCGAGAGTGAAAGAGAGAGAGAGGGCTGAGAAAGAGAGAGAGGGCTGAGAATGAGAGGGAGGTACTGAGTACATACTCATATACTCTGACTAATAAGAGTGCCTACCGTAGTGCAGGCAAAGCTATTGTTATTCATTTAATTCCTCATTGAATCTTCTGCTGTACCAATAATTCCGAATGTGGGACACATACTCTGTCATGCAGGATGGTGTTGAGTTTTCAAGTTTCATTGACACAAGTGAAAAGTTTATGTGTTTATGAACTGATTTTTTTTAATTATTTAATGTCCAAACGAGGCGATAATGCCACTAAGATGCATGGGGTTACTGGGTGTGAAAGAGAATTTAGAAGAATAATAGTGCAGAGAAAGGACAATAAAAGAACAGGCTTCAGGAAGACAGAAAATGATGATAATACCACTAAGATGCAAGGGGCTACTGGGAGTGAAAGAGAATGAGAAGACTTAAAGTGAGGAGAAAGGACAATAAAAGAACAGGTTTCTGGAAGACAGAAGATGGCGATAATGCCACTAAGATGCAAGGGGTTACTGGAAGTGAAAGAGAATGAGAAAATTTGTCTGATTAAAAAGGATAACAAAAGAACAGTATTCAAGAAGACAGATAATCACGATTCGTTTTGCATTTGAATTTCTGAGGATTGTAGATGTCACAGTAGCAAGAAACCGGAAGAGAGTTCTACAGTCAAGAAATGCAATAAAATAAACTATTAGAATAGAACATATGGTTGCTTTGAGCAAGTTCAATGGAAAAACAGTGAGCACTAGTTGCCAATCTAGTCGCATGCTTAAATTCATGCAGTTGAGGTACTGAGGAGGAAAGCTTGTCAGGACAATTGCCATGAAAATATTTGTAAAAAAGACAAAGGGTAGTCACATAACAATGGTGGAAATGTAACTACAGTCGAAGTGACAGGTTAGGAGCAATAACATTACAAACCGTTTGTCAAGAATCTCAAGATATATAGTAGGAGCATCAGTCCAATTTGAAAAGATTCTATATTTAACCACAGAAAAGAATTACCAAAAGTCACATCTTTTAGATTTTTAGGATGGGCTATAAAACTCATGGCCTTTGATTTTGATATCATATACAGTGTAACCCGGATATAAGAGACCTGGATATAAGAGAAACCCGGATATAAGAGAGATTTTCTCTGGTCCCAGATTAGAGCCCATACTTATCTAAACAAAATAGACCAAACCCGGATATAAGAGAAACCCGGATATAAGAGACTTCTTCTCCGGTCCCGACAACTGTCTTATATCCGGGTTACACTGTACATAAAGGGGAACACTATTCCACACGTGGATGTGCTATTCAGACTAAATTTCGAGAGCAAAACATTAGAAACGTCTGAAAATTCAGAAGATAAAATACTGCAAAGGGTTGAAAGGGACATGTTACCCCTAAATCGTTTCAGAACGTAAACCATACAAGATCCAGCGTTAAGTAGAATTTCAGACAGAATAAAAAAGAAACACATGGAGCAATTGTATAATGGCAGAAAAACCTTACAGAGATTCAAGGCATAAGTTAACTGTAGAGAAAGGCATAATACGCAATGAAGATATTATAATACCCCCACTAAGTTTCAGAAAATATTGTACACAATGGTGTACATTGTGGTATAACAGCAACACAAATGAGATTCAAGTTACAAACGTGGTGGCCAGGATATTCTTGTGATTTAGAAGACTATATAAAAAGCTGCCCAAAATGTGCTGAAATAAAAAAAAGAATTTTGTCAAAACAAAATTCACTTGTGGCCTAAAGAAAAAGAACCATGGGCTCGGGTACATATAGATCATGCCCATATTAAGGACATGGGGCTATTTTTAATTTTGGTGGAGTTATTTTCATAATGGCCCAAATTAATTAATATTGCTGACAGAAAAGCCACCACTGTAAAACAAATATTAAGAACAATATTTTCAAAGAATGGGGTGCCTAAAACTTTGGTCTAAGATAACGTACCAGAATTTTGCGAAAAAAAGTTTGTGCTTGTGGCTAAAGCATATTGGATGCCTTCCGTATAAAACACCACCTAATCACCCACAGTCGAATTGCGCAAAGAATGGTGCAGGAGTGAAAATTGAACTACACGCATTTTCCCCACATAATGATAATATAGAGAGTTACTAACCAAGATTTCTGTTAAGCTGTAGGAGAATTCCACATGTGGGTAGACTACGAAATCCCTTTGCATTAATGAGTAGACAGATTCGAGTTCCGATAACAATATCATTTTCAACAAGTGAAAGTGTATCGTATAAAAAAGACAATCTAATCCAGAGAAGGCGAACTTTGTAGTACAGAAAGGACACAACACAGAAATACTAACGAAAAATGGATAAAATGTACAGGCCCATGTGGATGAATTCAGAAGCAGAATGAAGCCCAAGGATATAGAAATGGACAAATTTAGATTCTTCGTTCATTTCTGTACACTTGGGTTCCATTGTGTGAAAAACATGAAAGGAAAGAGGGTACTAATGAATCCAGTAATGAAACTGAACAATCTATGGATGTTAATGACCTGACATGGAGTCGGAAGAGGAAAATGAACTCAGACAGTTCCTCTATAAGAAGAAATCAAGATACACACCAAGACAGTTTAGATTTCCAAGGATAATTAGAAGAAGTGAAAGATCAATGAAGTGCATAAGGCCATTTCGGTTCAGCAAAGTGTAGTATTGTATATAAATGTTACTGCTATAAAAGCAGAACGCCACAGCGAATGCCAGTCGAGATACCATCTGTGGACATGACAGCATCTATTCCAGAGATTCTTTCTGTTTACGTGCTGTGTCCTTTCAGGACGTAGGCGATCATGGCTCTCCACTTCCCCCTATCCCTTGCAGCTCTTAAGTTCCATGCCTCTGCCAACTCCCACTTCTAAAGTCTACTTAAATTCTATACTTTTAACATCACCGTTTGAATTCTGAAAATTTATATATTAAAAATTTTCTCCTCAATATGAGTAGATAGGAGGCTATTGCCTGGTTTAAACTCCTCCCCATTGTTTTGAACAGGAGTACAGGTTTATCCCTTGTTTCTTGTTTGGGTTGGGGTTTCTGGTTCCTTCTAAAGTCTACTTCAATTCTATACTTCTAACGTCACCGTTTGAAATCTGAAATTTTAATTATTTTCTCCTCAATATGAGTAGATAGGCAACTCTCGCCCAGTTTACACTGCTACGTGTTGTTTTGAACAGGGTACAGGTTTACCCTTGCTTCTTGTTCAGGTTTGTGTTTCTGGTTCCTTCTAAAGTCTAATTCAACTCCATACTTCTAACGTCACCGTTTGAACTCTGAAATTCTATTTATTAATTATTTTCTCCTCAATATGAGTAGATAGGAGACTACTGCCCGATTTGCACCCCCTGCATTGTTTTGAACAAGAGTACAGGTTTATCCCTTGTTTCTTGTTCGGATTGGGGTTTCCAGTTCCTTATAAAGTCTACTTAAACTCTATACATCTAACATCACCGTTTGAACTCTGAAATTTAATTCATTAATTATTTTCTCCTCAATATGAGTAGATAGGAGACTACCACCCAGTTTACACACCTCCCCATTGTTTTGAACAGGAGAACAGGTTTATCCCTTGTTTCTTGTTCGGGTTTGGGTTTCTGCTTCCTTCTAAAGTCTACTTCAACTCTATACTTCTAACGTCACCGTTTGCACACTGAAATTTTATTTATTAATATTTTCTCCTCATTATCAGTAGATAGGAGACTACCGCACGGTTAACACTGCTCCCCCATTGCTTTTGAACAGGAGTACAGGTTTATCCCTTGTTTCTTGTTCGGGTTGGGGTTTCCAGTTCCTTATACAGTCTACGTCAACTCTATACTCCTTCGTCACCGTTTGAACTCTGAAATTTTATTCACTAATTATTGTATCCTCACTATGAGTAGATAGGAGATTACCGCCCGGTTTACACTCCTCTCCATTGTTTTGAACAGGAGTACAGGTTCATCACTTGTTTCTTGTTCGGGTTTGGGGTTACCAGTTTCTTCTAAAGTCTACTTCAACTCTATACATCTAACATCACCGTTTTAACTTTGAAATTCTATTTACTAATTATTTTCTCCTCAATATGAGTAGATAGGAGACTATCGCCCGGTTTACACTCCTCCCCGTTGTTTTGAACAGGAGAACAGGTTTATCCCTTGTTTTTTGCTCGGGTTGGGGTTTCCGATTCCTTATCAAATTTACTTCAACTCTATAGTTCTAACATCAGCATTTAAAATCTGAAATTCTATTTACTACTTATTTTCACCACAATATGAGTAGATAGGCGAGAATCGCCCGGTTTACACTCCTCCCCGTTGTTTGCAACAGGGGTACAGGTTTATCCCTT
Organism: Acanthosepion pharaonis; assembly: GCA_903632075.3. NCBI lineage: Eukaryota > Metazoa > Mollusca > Cephalopoda > Sepiida > Sepiidae > Acanthosepion > Acanthosepion pharaonis. The sequence continues at coordinate 1,582,898 of CAHIKZ030000547.1, forward strand.
GTGTCTTGTTTGGGTTGGGTTTCCGGTACCTTCTAAAGTCTACTTCAACTCTAACGTCACTGTTTGAACTCTGAAATTTTATTCATTAATTCTTTTCTCCTAAATATGAGTAGATAGGAGACTACCGCCCGCTTTACACTCCTCCCAATCGTTTTGAACAGGAGTACAAGTTTATCCCATGTTCCTTATCCGGGTTGGGGTTTCCGCTTCCTTCTAAAGTCTACTTCAACTCTATACTTCTAACGTCACTGTTTGAACTCTGAAATTTTATTTATTAATTATTTTCTTTTCAATATGAGTAGTTAGGAGACTATTGCCCGGTTTACACTCCTCCGCGTTGTTTTGAACAGGAGTACAGGTTTATCCCTTGTTTCTTGTTTGGATTGGGGTTTCCGCTTCCTTCTAAATTCTACTTCAACTCTATACTTCTAACATCATCATCTTAAGTCTGAAATAATATTTACTAATTATTTTCTCCTCAATATGAGTAGATAGGAGACTATCGCCCGGTTTACACTCCTTCCCATTGTTTTGAACAGGAGAACAGGTTTATCCCTTGTTTCTTGCTCGGGTTGGGGTTTCTGGTTCCTTATCAAGTCTACTTCAACTCTATACTTCTAACATCAGCATTTAAAATCTGAAATTCTATTTACTAATTATTTTCTCCACAATATGAGTAGATAGGCGTCTATCGCCCGGTTTACACTCCTCCTCGTTGTTTGCAACAGGAGTATAGGTTTATCTCTTGTTTCTTGTTCGGGTTGGGTTTCCGGTAGCTTATCAAGTCTACTTCAACTCTAACGTCACTGTTTGAACTCTGAAATTTTATTCATTAATTCTTTTCTCCTAAATATGATTAGATAGGAGACTATCGCCCGGTTTACACTCCTCCCCGTTGTTTTGAACAGGAGTACAGGTTTATGCCTTGTTTCTTGTTCGGGTTTGGGTTTCCGCTTCCTTCTAAATTCTACTTCAACTCTATACTTCTAACATCACTATTTGAACTCTGAAATTTTATTTAATATTTATTTTCTCCTCAATATGAGTAGATAGGCGACTATCGCCCGGTTTACACTCCTTTCCGTCGTTTTGAGCAGGAGTACAGGTTTATCCCTTGTTTCTTGTTCGGGTTTGGGTTTCCGCTTACTTCTAAAGTCTACTTCAACTCTATACTTCTAACACCATAGTTTCAAAAATTAGGTGCGCATTCCACAGTTTGGTAATTTGATTTTCAAGGGTTGGGAATTCGAGAATAAGTTATTAACAGTGATTTTTTTTCCTACTTAGTCTTTGTGAGTACGAATGTGTGTTCATGAGTTAATACATACGGCCTGAAAACCCTACACGGGTTGACCCAAGCCTTGTGAGTGAAATTGTCAATAGCTGTGCTAGCACGAAGTCACAAGTCATCGTGACCGAGGGTTTGAGTGTGCTGGCCTTTTTCAGGTTCATGATGACGCTCTCCAAGAAACTGTAACTGAAACTCGTTTGCTCAGCATAGTTGCAGTATAAACTACAAACAGAAATGTGCCTGAGCGAGCGTCTGCAGTAGGGATTGACTAGCCGCCCTAGTAAACAGATATTCTCGAATACGAGTAGCCAACTATTATATATTATTATTGTTTGTTATTACATATGTACTCTATGTAATATATATATATATATATATATATATATAATATGTGTGTGTGTTTATATTAACAAATTATTTTTATAAATACTGTAAAATCCTAAAAGTTAAAGATAATATTATTCCATATATGCAGTCTCAAGTTCACGCGGAAAATTAAGTTAATGGCCTTTAAGGCTTCCAGATGAAAAGAAGCTCACTTTTTGAATAATAAAAATTATATGTCAGGATTTTAGAAATGCTTAGATAGGGCATGGAAAAAATAAATATATAAAATAAATAAGTACTATTCTAACATCGCCTAAGCTCTGAAATATTATTTAATAATCCCCCTCCTCTTCAATAGGAGTAGATAGGTTTGCTTATCGTCGGGTTCACCCTCCTACCCGGTCTTTGAACAGAAGCCACATCGACTGCTATGGCTGGTGTCCCTAGGAATCTAAGGGAGTCACACGACTCGTGATCGTGGTCGTGACTTCCTCAACTTATTTAAAATAGATTCTTCTAAACATGAAATTAATCGAATAGTGACATCACGTTTTAAAAGAGATTAAAAAAAAAAGAAAAAAAAAAGAAAAAAGAAAAGAAAAAAAAGTGCATTATCTGGAACGGCTCATCCACTCAGGAGAGTACTACCAATGCAAATAAAATATTAACACTGCGCATATTAAGTATCTCTTGATATCAGACTGTATATATTTATAACACCACCGTACCCCAGTTAATGACCCAGTAAAGGACTGAACCTTAGAAAGATAATTTTTTTGAAAAGGGGTAGAAATTTAATTTATCCCTTGTTTCCTGTCTAGGATTGGGTTTCCGTTTCCTTCTAAAGTCTTCGCATTCCCTTTCACTCCCAGTAACCTCTTGCGTCTTAGTGACATTATCGCCTTGTTCAGAGTGAACTGATTAAAAAAAAGTATTGCAATAACAAAGATGCAGACATTAGTTCGAATGCAAATAACTTAATTGTAGCCATGTGCCAAGCTCTGTGGGAGCCAGTAGGAAAATAACGAAATTGTTTATTTATTTGAATAGCATTGGTTTCGCCCACTGGGGTTGGTCTTGTGCCGGACAGGCCAAAGCTTAGCAAATATCCACAGCGGAAGAGAGAAAAGCGAAGGTGTGAGGCGGGGAGACTGTGGAAACAGTATAGAACACTGGTACACTTTTTCACATATCCTGACTAATGCAGCCATGCCAATCCCAGCCATACGTCAGTTAATCGCCATAACATAATTAAAAAGACATTTTTTATACGCTGCGACACAAACACAGACACATACACGAACAAATATACACATAAAAAAAGTGGCAGTCCCTGGTTCACCTGATAAGCAACAGAATTTATTTAATAAATCGTCACGTAGACCATTAGGGGGACCTATGTACAGCCACTGCAGCAGTGTTAATTTCTCAGGCAAGATAATCTGACGGAACCCATTCCTCTTCAAGATGATTTTGGAAATTCTCCTCCCAGTCTGTTCGGCTAATACAATCTACAGAAAAGAGTGGGGGCATTTATTTCCCATTAGTATTTGTGCGAAAAGAAATGCAATGAACTCGGCTTGAATTCGAACTCCCAGTCGCTAACCGCCACACGACCTGCACATCTAAATTTCATGCAGCTACCTTGACCACAGGTAACTTTTTCCTGATTTGAATTTCTGGCGCAACACAATCTTCCTGCTGATATTTAAGATAGAGAAGCCACATGTGGCCAGTCGGTTATGTGTAATGCGTGATACGTGACTGACGAGGTAGATTTTTTCCGCAGTTGCCATTTCTTTCTGCGGTAGACCAGTTGCCATCCAAGGCTATAGAAACCAGTCTGTCCTGCTATTTATTCATAGCTGGGAGGAGAAGAGGAGGGTATTAGTACGTAAGTGAATGTAATAGATTCGACTGAAATTCGAACTCGGCTCTCCCATTCCTCAAACCGAGCCGCTATCCATTATTCCACCGTGCTGAGGCCAGTAATTTACCCATAACTGATCTATACCAAACCCACTATACGCATATGGAATCGGCTAGTAAGACTGTGTTTACATAGATTTGTTTTTTTCCCTGGTGGCCACACAGATCGACATACACTTAAGGAAGGCCGGAGGACACAACGGCCGAAACGTTGGGATGAGAACAACAAAGATGAGGACAATAGTCTGAGTATAAATAATGTAAATGATGCTATCTCTCCATATATATTTAATGCCAGCAAGTAGAAAAATCATCAAATTTAGACTTTGCAAATTGATACCACGTGTGAAGTTACATTATTATACAATCACATTAAAGAGATGCTTCAGGCAATGTGTGCATACACATACACACATCTATCTATCTATCTATCTATCTATCTATCTATCTATCTATACAGTGTAACCCGGATATAAGAGAGTTGTCGGGACCGGAGAAGAAGTCTCTTATATCCGGGTTTCTCTTATATCCGGGTTTGGTCTATTTTGTTTAGGTAAGTATGGCTCTAATTTGGGACCAGAGAAAATCTCTCTTATATCCGGGTCTCTTATATCCGGGTTACACTGTATATATATATATATATATATATATACATACACATACACACACACATGAACACCGGTGTCCTTACAGATATTTTTATTTTTACAAAATAGTGCTCGATGTAAATTTACAGTGCATTAATATTATAAATTAATTGATTTAAAATATGTTTTTTCGCTACACAGTTCTAACCATGTTTCAAAAATGGATAAAATATATATATATATATATATATATATATATATATATATATATATATATATATGGTAGGCATGGTGGAATAGTGGATAGCGGCTCGATTTGAGGAATCGGAGAGCCGAGTTCATTACATTCACTTACGTGCAAATAATGCCCTTGGGAAAGGTATTAATCTTCTTCTCTCTATGGGTAAATACCAGTTCTATAGCCTTGGGTGGCAACTGGTCTAGGAGAAGGACAATTCTGAATACAAAGTCTGTGGACGGTCGTTTGGTGACCTTGTAGTCAAAAAGTATGGTTGGTTCTGCAAAAAGCACTTCACCATTATAACTAAATTATATTCATCACTATAATCAAATATGCGCTGGTGTCTGGGCTGTTCCGGAACTGAGTTGCTTGACCCTCATACGTCGATTACGAAGGAGAGTCCACCATATATATATATATATATATATATATATATATATATATATATATATATATATATATATATATAGTAGTCAACACTTAGAGGCGACAGTATGTTTCATGCTAGCATGAAACAGACTGTCGTCAGAAAATCTGACGATTGCGTCTAGCATGAAACAGCCTGTCGCCTCTAAGTGTTGACTTCTATGTTCACTTTTATATTTATTTACACACGCTCTATCTCTGATATTGAGCACTTTATCCCATAAATATAGCACATCTTAAGACTATATTTCTTCATATATATATATATATATATATATATATATGCACGTATATATATATATATATATATATATATATATATATATATATATATATATAGAGAGAGAGAGAGAGAGAGAGAGATGGTCTCAAGCTTGCGTCTAAGCATGAAACAGACAGTTGCCGATGGGTGTTGAGCTCAATGTGCACTTTTATATTTATATATGCTCTATGCTTGATATTGGCCACTTTAGCACATCAATAAAGCATACCGTAAAACTACATTTTTATCTTAGACCCTCCACGAAGAGTCTATGATACGTCCTCCCCACCTAGTACATCTCAATTTTCCTAACGCAGTTTTCATATAAAATACAAATTTCAATGTAACCTAATCATGTACATTGATGGAACATATACAGTATCGGTGAACAATTCCAGTAGAAAAATTGAAAGTAAATACAATGTATCTAAATACAAATTATAAACATGTCATGACAGATCATTTCTTCTTAAATAAATCAACGATCTTTTACGGCAATTTTTAACATCAGCTCGAGATTTCTCTAGTTAAAAAATGTTGAAGAATTTTAACACACTGAACTAATGTTGAACGTGTTAGAATTATTCATCTTTGGATAAAAAAAAAAATATGGTGTTTTTACTTCGAGACTTGGCATGAACAAAACAAATCCACAGATTTGGACGAAAAAAAAAAAAATGACCCCAGAGTTAAGTCAAAATTCACGAAAACTGTTCTTCATTTAACATTTGTTCTGCGTCGATTTTTAACATCGACTTGAGATTTTTCATGATAAAAATTGGATAATTTTTAAAATATTCAACATGATGGATAAAAAAAAAAATAGTGAATTTTATATCGTGTTAGCATGTGCCAAACAAATTCATGGATTTGGACAAAAAAAAAAAATAAAAAAAAAAAAAAGTAAATAAATAAATAAAAAAAATAAAAAATAGATAAATAAAAAAAAAAAAAATAAATAAATAAATAAAATAAATAAATAAAAAAATAAATAAAATGAATAAAAAAATAAATAAATAAAAAAAATAAATAAATAACCCAGCCCTGAATGACGTCAAAATCAGCGAAGTTTTTCCTTTCTTTTAATACTTGTTCATAGTTTAATTTGTAACGAATATAAATGTAGGTAGAAAAAAAAAAAAAAAAAAAAAAGAAGGAAAAGATTATGAGATAGTAAGAGTCATAAAGCATTGCCCGGGGCCCCCAATTCAGTGTTGATCCCCATCCCAACCAGTCGCGTGGTTCTGGGGTAGTAAATGTGAATTAATCTTTATCACTCTGTATGTGACTTCATTTGCTGTACAAAAAGTTTACCCTGCCACTGAAGGTGTCTCTGATCCCTGAACAATAGTGTGTTTGAATTTCATAGTTGTGTTGTCATATCCTGCTATGGGAACAGAAAACATCTTTGAGTGAAATTAACATTAAGAATACTGCAATTGAAAGGCCTTGAAAAAAGAATGCAGTGGAAAGGGAAGTGTTATTAATTATACAGAGTGCTAAAGGTTAACATTTGTTTGGAACGTGTCGGCAAATTTTCATAATTTTATCCATTGATAGGGAGAGGTTAGTTTTGGATTGTACTAGAATTTTTTTTGTTTCTTTTTAAGAGATTCTGATAATTGTTAGCAGACATTATTTACATTATTCGGAATATTGTCCTCATCTTTGTCGCCATATTTATAACAACGTTTCGGCCGTTGTACGCTCCGGCCTTCTTCAGGTGGTTGGAATGTCGAACTGGACCCTTTATTTCGCTCACCGGGGTAGACTGTTCTAGTTCCACGTGCCATGTTTGATGGATGTCAGTTATCACCTGTTAATTTCCCTCTGAAAGTTCTCCACTGCCATAACCGGGTATTGAACTCACACTCTTTGGGTCCTGTCACTGGATCTAACCAACGCCTTTATCCACAGTGCCATGTGTCCTTGAAGAAGGCCGGAGCGTACAATGGCCGAAACGTTGTGATAAATATGGCGACAAAGATGAGGACAATAGTCCGAATAATGTAAATAATGTACCTCATCTCAGAAATATAGACAGACTCTAAATTGTTAGCAGGTTCGTTAGTTTATAGTGATTTACTAAGTATAGCTTAGATGTGGCACAAGGCCGAAAGGAGGAAGAACCCATTGAGGATCGAACTCACTACCCAGTCGTAAATGATTTACCGAGATCGGCTTGCTAATCAGTACACCACGTCGAAGTACTCAAGGTACGTTAGGGAATAAGGATTTAATATATAAACGAGCCACGAGTTTATTTTTCATAATTACGTCTTGTAGTGTTTCGACCAGGTTGGTGAAAGTTGTAATATTTAAACGTCTAACCGTTCCGAGAAGTAGTATTAGATTTTTTTGCAATGGCTCTTTGTAAGTCTATGGAGAGAACAACCGATTGCAAATATGATACGGTTACATCGAAATGTGTATTTGGTAAACCAAAATGGCTGCGTATTTTAGGGTGGTAGTCGAACAATTTTGTCTGTGCTTTATCCTGTTTTTAACAGATATGTTTAATTTTTGTATCTAAGACATTATATAGACATTATGATTTCTTTAATCCGTAACCCCATGGTCCGGCAACTCCACATGGACTGGCATTTTTTTAATCTAGCAATCATTTGTTTACAACTTTCCGCAGCAGCCGACAGCACCAGAGTGTTTTGTTAATAAGGTCTTGCTCAATTCTTATATATACATACTTACATATATATATATATATACAGTGTAACCCGGATATAAGAGACCCGGATATAAGAGAAACCCGGATATAAGAGAGATTTTCTCTGGTCCCAAATTAGAGCCTGTGTTAATGTATATAAAATAGACCAAACCCGGATATAAGAGACTTCTTTTCCGGTCCGACAACTCTCTTATATCCGGGTTACACTGTATATATATATATATATATATATATATATATATATATATATATATATATATATAAACACAAACACATATATATTAATAAATATACATATACCTACATTTGAAGTGCAACGTAAAGTTTCGTTGTTCTACCAACTCATCAGGCACGACTTATTTTGATTACTTTTCTCAAAATCAAAAGTAATAATTCGTGCCTGATGAGTTTGTACAACAATGAAACTTGCACTTCGAAATTAAGTATATGTATATCCATTAATATATACTTCTTAGCTCTGTCTAACCACATTGAGCACTTTTTTGTTTACACCTTAAATCAAATTAATTATATATTTATTTGCTTACATATATATGCACGCTAACACACATATACCGTTGGTAATATCTAGTTATTTTATTCATCCACGTCAATACATACATATATATATATATATATATATATATATATATATATATATATATATATACTGCATATAAAAATTGGTTTTGTTGTGATACGTCCAGTCTATTGCGTGGCATGACGTCATAGGACCGCATCTTGAACTTACGATCTGCATTTTCTATTTCGCAATTTTCTATGTCAAAACTAACAAAATATCATCTTTGACGGTGGATAACCACTCTGGGGATGGATCATGTGAGGTGAAAGCTTAGTAACAACTTAATAAAAAAAATATCCAAATGCTGGGCAATTTTGTCTTTATTTTCACCAGAAATTAAAGCAAACATTCCAACATTAGAACAGCTCATGGTGCAATAGACATTCATTGTCTATTATATTTAATAATATATGTTTCACTAATGCTTTGCTACTCCAATACAAATACACTATATATATATATATATATATATATATATATATATATATATATATATATATAAACAATAAAAACCTTGTTTAGAAGCACTAATAATTTAATAACACAGCAAATACCGTATATTTTGGCGCATACGGTATCCGTTAAATAAGACGAGATAAAAAAAATATAGAAAATTTTTCATGGATTTATCCTATACCTGTAGTATGGGACGACTGCTTATTGATTATATAAAGATGATGTCATTGGAAATGTTAATTACTGTGTCCATAAACATTCAAATAAAAACTAAATAACAAAACCAATTCTATTATCATGTTTTATCCGATAAGGGAAACGATTGTTTTGCTTACATTTCATCACGTGATCTCGTTTGAATACTGATTCTTCTTCTACTTCTTCTACTATATCAAAATATTTACAAACAGCCTGGTGTACTAATGGCCATTTACTTATACTTCATCGACAATCGCAAAATATCGTTTAGAACTACGATAATGTACGTTAATAGTACACTTTGAACAAATTTTTAATTCACAATTACAACTCAATGTTTACATTTTCTCAACTGAGTTTGCATGGATACAAGTTGATTTCATTGATATGGAATTATTCTTCGAACAGGCAATTTATTATGAAGTTATGCCGGTAATATATGAGGTAGAAATGGTTTTATTACTTTTATTATCAGCTTAATTGGTAATGTGAATTTTTTCATGTACGTTATTGGTTATTGCACCGTGGACGAGGTTAGCCTACCGACAAACATCACTCAGAATTATTAAGGTTTCTTCTTTTAGAATTATAGTATAAGACGACTCCCAAATTTAAAGCTGATTTTTCGGATTTAAAGGTCGTCTTATACGCGGAAAATATACAGTATATGTGTAGTGAGCTGGCAACTTCATATTTACAAAGGTGATTTCTGTGGTCCGGCGGTGGCTCGGTCTCAAAGGTGCAGTATTAAGGACGTCGAAATGTAATAATAAAAAAAATTAAACCCACTCGATTTTTACAGTTCAAGACTTTTGAAGTGTGGATGTAATCTCAGCGAAACTCAGAGTAGGGATAAGATAAGTAAATATTAAATTTTATTTATTACTATTAATACTCTATCTCTTAGCCTAGAACACTATTATTACAAAAACTGATTGTCTCAAACACGCTATTCTCCGGATATACCCTGTTGCACATGTTTGAACGTAACGCAATCTTTGTTTGGGCGAAACGCTAAAGACATTAAAAGATTACTGCTTCATGTCTAGCGTGTTTGGTTTGAAAGGTAATATTCGTAATCATGGGAGTTTAACAAGGCTTTACCCCCTGACTTCTGATGTCAGTGACTATCACACTAAAATCCCAAACACCATGAGAATCAAAGATAAACGAACATAAATGCATACACTAACATGCCACTATATCGTAATCTGTTTGCATAGCAAATTATCATATTAAGGAAGGACGGAAAAGACATATCAGGGACGCTATTTGGTGTCGGCGAGAAAATGAAAGAATGAAAGAAGAAGCGATAATATTCGCATGTCTTTAATTTTTGTTTCAGTGGAACTGAAAAAAATGCTAATTTCTAATCTTTTTTTATTTGTACTCACGTCTTAAAAAAGAACAAGCAATATTAAGATATGTTTAATTTTTGTATCTAAGAAATTATATAGACATTATGATTTCTTTAATCCGTTACCCCATGGTCCGGCAACTCCACAAGGACTGGCATTTTTTTATTCGAGCAACCATTAGTTTGTCAAGCAACTTTGTTTACAACTTTCCGCAGCAGTCGACAGCATCAGAGTGTTTTGTTAATAAGGTCTTGCCCAATTCTTATATATACATACTTATAAGTGGGCAAGTTGTTAAGATCAAATATTTAACGTTGCGATAGGGGAATTTCTATGGATATTTTCTTGTCGTAGAATTCGCCATGAGCTTACTCAATCATTACCTTAAGAATTAGGGTTCATCAGAGATAGAAAAACAGGGAAATTTTCATGAGTACTTCTAGTTAATAATAATAATAATAATAATAATAGCAGCATGACCCGGTGATGCCCTTCAAAAATCGTACAGCAATCGCTATCACTTGACTTAAAATATTTTTGCCCTTCCTTGCCTTTAAAAGGAGTGCCCTTTGCCGTGCTGATGTTGCTACATTCCTTAATTCTTGCCTATCTTACACTGCGAATTTTTTCTAAGCTATATACTAAACATTAAATCTATTAAGAAAAAAGAACTAAACAAAATGAACACAAAACGATCAGCTTTAAAAAAGGACTCGTAACTGGAAAAACCGAATGAAAAAAAGAATGTTAACAACAAATACTTTTTCACACCCAACCCAGTTCTGCGGAATCAGAATCAACGTTGAGTTTAAGCAAGCGAATGAGCCAATTGGAGTAAAGTGCCATGCAGATTTAAATTTTTCCCACTTGTGATGAATGGAGCTATCGATTTTTTTTGCATGCTAGTTAAGATTCGTGCCAGTCAGCTGTTGGCTCTCACCCTGGCCAATAGAATCTTCCTGCCTATTCGTGGAAGCCAGCTATAGGCTCTCACTCTGACTAGTAGAAAATGGCCACAAACTACATGAAAACTGCCGTAGAAGCATGAAAAAAATCGATTATTTCTACTATCGATGGGAGTTGGGAAATGCAAAGTCGGTCTTGGACTTCCCGCTAAATTGGAGCATGTGCATGTGAATTTTGGTGCAAATCCTTCGAAAATTGCGGCTGTGCATTCGTTACACACACACACACACACACACACACACACACACACACACACACACACACATCCTGCCTTTTATAGGTAGACATCTCGAACATTCAGGGCGGTAAATGTAATTAATACTATACATATCTATAATTTTCGTTATATTAAAATATATATATATATATATATATATATATATATATATATATATATATATTTAGTTTATGCAAACTTAGGTAATCCGTATGGGTAGACCTGAGGACGATGATATCCAGAGAGCTCAATGTAAAATTCAGAGCAGATATGTTTGAATAAAAACAGACCAAAAGTTGAAATGAAAATTATTCTCTTCTTTCTTTTTTTCTTTCTTTCTTTCTTTCTTGAAGATGGAACAGAGCTTACTTTAACTCAATTTAATTCAAATAATTATATTGAAGTTTTCGGCTGTTGTTTTGAAACATGAGACTTCTTATGTCGCGTGTTGGAATCATATTTTTAAATAAATAATTATATATATATATATATATATATATATATATATATATATATGTATATATAATGTACCTGACAAGCTTGTGCCAATGGCATTATCGCCAATGTTTTGAAGGGACACGGCACATTTAAGAAGAAGAAGAATTAAACGATTGTAACCGTGTCTGTCGCATTGAAGGAAAATATTTGAAAGTGGATCGATTGTCTACACTCCCTCCGATTGGGGGTACGGGGGGCAGAACATCGTGATTTACGACTTTCTCTCTTACTAGCGACCAAAGAATTAATCACCCATGTGTTATTGACAGGTTAGAACGTTACTTTTATCGGATTGTAGTTGTGTTCCCATTTCAAAGATAAGACGAAATACAGGTCGAGGTTAAGGAACAGGCAGGCGTAACGTGGACGTGTCCTGCTTGTGTTCGCCGAGCTGAATGATCATATCGCATATCAAATGAATTGACGTGCCTTTGTTGAGGAGATGGAATTAATACGCGCCCCTTATTATGAATCGGGGAGAAATTTCAGGACGTGGGCGATCATGGCTCTCCACACTTTACTGTCCTTTGTAATCTAAATAAATTTTGCCTTTTTGTTATCTTTCCTAAACCTTGTTCTGCCAACCATTTACACAAGCTCTTTCTTCTTCTTCTTCTTCTTCTTCTTCTTCTTCTTCCCTTCTGGGACATGTCTCTTCCGGACGTGGCCGATCATGGCTTTCCACAATGTCCTTTCCTTTGTAGCTCTAAGTAAATTTTGCCTTTTTTGTTTTTTTGGTATCCTAAACCTTGTTCTGCTAATCATTTACCCAAGCTAGTTCTGCTTCTTCTTCTCTTTGCCGTGTTCCTTCAGGACGTGTATAATCATGGCTCTCCACAATGTCCTTTCCTTTGTAACACTTAGTAACTTTTGTCTATTTTTTTTATCTCTCCTAAACCTTGTTTTGCCAGCCATTTACATAAGCTCGCTAGGTATGACTTGCGGTTTTTACCTTATGTCTCATTTGCCTTCAGTCTGCCCTATGAGTATCACATTTTCCAAACCCTCTTTCCTCATTATTCACCCTAGCAATTTCAACTGTCTCTTTCCGATGTCAATGAGAAGTTTCCTTTCTATTTCAGATTTCTTTAAAACTTCGATTTTGCTCACATGTTCAGTCCATGGCATTCACAGCATCCTTCTGTAGATCCCATTTCATTTCGGCTACTTTAAGCCTCTTCTTCATCTGTGAGGAGCTTGTTCATCATTCACTGACATATAGCAGGAGGGATATTACATAACTGATCGGTTCTCTAATCTTTGGTTGTAATGAAATACGTTTGTTTATTAATATTTTGGAAGGTATATTTAACTACCCCAGTGCACCTTCAGATTTCAGTGTTGCACTTTCTGTCCATTTCCAATATATTGAAATTGTTGTTTCTTGTTTGGCTTCGGTATATCCAAATTGTAATTTGCATGTTTGTTGTATCCTTAAAGAGGTTACAAAAAGACAAAGGTGGTACTCGAGTGAAGGAACAGCAACACGCGCAAAAATGAAAGAAGAGTTTTATTGTAAAAAAGAATACACTACTGAAAAACAGGGTGGCAGGCTAATAATTCCTGAAGCAAGGATATTTACCTTACCCCCGCGTGGCAGGATGTGGCACAAGGCCTTTTTTTAATGCGGGGCAAAATTGAACCCGTAGACTCGGGCAAAAATTCCCCGTAGAGGCCGTAAAAAAAGGGATCGGGTAGCTGTCTACTATCCTAAAGGAGACTCTGCCCTTAAACTCGTCTGGGTTCCTCTCTGTCCGAAGGCAGAGAGTTCGACTAGCACAGATGGAAATGAATCTTCAACTAATTGCCGAAGCAAGGTTATTTACCTTACCACCCCGCGAGGTAGTATGTGGTGCAAGGCCTTTTTTTTTTTTAATGCGGGGTAAAACCGAGCCCGTAGGGTCGGGGAAAAATTCCCCGTATACACGGAGTCGGGTAACTGTCTACCATCCCAGACGAGACTCCACCCTTCGACAGAGTCTCGTCTGGGTTCGACTAGCATAGCTGGAGACGAATTTCCAACTAATTGCTGAAGCAAGGATATTTGCCAACCGCCCCACGCGGTTAGATGTGGCACAAGGCCGAATTTAAAGTGTGGTATCCGAGCCCGTAGGCTCGGGCAAAAATTCCCCGTAGACACCGTAAAAAACGGGGCCGGCTAGCTGTCTACCACCCCAAACGAGGCTCTGCCCTTCGGCATAGTCTCGTCTGGGTTCCTCTCCGCCCGAAGGCAGAGAGTTCGACCAGTTCGACGAATCTCCAACTAATTGCCTAAGCAAGCCCCCAGGTATATCCTCTGCTCACTGTATATATCTACTGATATAGTCAGTCCACACAGGCGATAAGAAGTGCGGGACATTCCATTGCGACAATGTTGAGATGTTCCTTTTGCTAATAACCATGCATTCTGTTTTCTTGCAATTGATGTTTAGTCCTTTCTTCGCGCCTTCTTTCACTACCTTCTGTAGGAGTTCTTGTAGTTTCCTTCCTGTGTCTGCTATCAACACTATGCCATCTGAATATCTTTATGTTGTTAAGATTATTTTCTCCAATGATAAATACTGGCAGGATATCTAATTCTCGCAGAATCGTCTCGCTCTATAGGTTGAATAAGTCCAGAGAATAAGTCCAGAGATATTATATTTTTACAGTCAGATAATAAATTGTTGTACTTTGATTTCTGTCTTCATGCAATTGATGTTTGGCAGTCATGGCTCTCCACAATTTCTTCTCTTTTGTGATTCTTAATAAATTTTGTCTTTTTGTTATCTCTCCTAAACCTTGTTCTATCAACCATTTACACAAACTCATGCTTCTTCTTTACTGTGTGGTGTCCCGTCAGGATGTTGGCGATCATGGCTCTCCACATTGTCCTTTACTTTGTAGCACTTAGTATATTTTGTCTGTTTGCTATCTCCCCTAAACCTTGTTCTACCAACCATTTACTGAAGCTCTCTAGGTAGGTTATGCATTGTTTTCCTCTGTCCCTTTTGCCTTCAATCTGCCCTGTGAGTATCAAATTTTCCAAACCCTCTTTCCTCATTATGCGCCCTACAAATTTCAAGTGTCTCTTTTTGTTTCTATTTTCTCTAAAATTTTGTCATTGCTCATGTGTTCAGATAAGGTATCCTCAGCATCCTTCTGTTTAACTACATTTTGCCTGCTTCAGGCGTCTTCTACATCTGTGAAGAGCTTGTTCAGCATTCATTGTCATATAGGAGGACTGATATTGTATAACAGAGCAGTTCTCTTTTCTATGTTTCTAAGAAAAAAGGTTTTGTTTTCTTAATACATTGCTTAGCTTTTAAAAGGCATCTTTGGCTATCCCACTTCACCCTCGGATTTCAGTGTTGCACCTTCTGTCCTCTGTTAAAACAATTCCCAGATATTTAAACTGTTGTACTTGTTTGGTTTCAGTATCTCCAAATTGTAATTTTCATGTTGCACATTTCCTTTTGTTAACAACAATCTATTCTGTCTTTTTGTAATTGATTTTAGTCCTTTCTTCGCACCTTCCTTCACTACCTTCTGTAGGAGTTCTTGTAGTTTCCTTCCTGTGTCTGCTATCAACAATATGTCATTTGCATATCGTACGTGCATAGCCGTTCAGAAATTAAGTACAACGTCGGGAAAATATGCTGACATCAATAATTTTTTTGATAGCTTGCTCCTTGTTTACGGAGGTTCCCAGATTAGCCCGAAATATGACACCAAAAGATTCCAGACATATTAATCACCGACAGAATTCGAACACTACAAGCAAGACCCCGGATTCAGTATTATGGGATTTCAGCACCATTCCCCATTGTAATGTTATCTACGAAATTGAAGTTTTGAGTAAGGGAATCGGGGAAGGATCCGATTGAAGCTTCCAAATGGACGGGTTGTTAATCAGCTTGGAATGTTGTTTACGTATGTGCTGGATTCACTGGACTAAGTCAAGTCTGGCACAGGGCTAAGTTTACAGAGCACCGATGTTGTTCCCGCAAAAATATCTAGCAAATTCTTAAACAAATATTTTATAAAAAAAAAAATCATTGATAATGTCTGGCAGAATAGCCGAAAGCGCTCGGATATAAAATATATATATATATTTTTACACACTTTATGTCCAGAGAAGAAATCACTTTTACAAACAGACGAAAAATTGAATAAAAAGATTAATGGCTGTACTTTGTTGGACGTCTATAATGAAACTTGTATAAAAGAATGATTGCTGCCCAAATACACAAATACATATATATATATATATATATATATATATATATATATATATATATATGAATTTGCATTTACTTACCCCCCTAACCATGAGGTCAGGTTGTGACACAAGGTCGGTTTAATGTGGGGAGCCCGAGCGCGTACACCCGGGCTAAAACAAAAATTGCCCGAGACCCCCCCCACGTGCAATCGTCGCCTGCGCTGGCCTCGGTGCGAACACCGATCCCTCTCTCTTTGTCTGGTGCAACGAGAGGGCGCGGTCTTGGGTAGCTGTTCCCCGGGACCGGCACCTCTCGGTATAATTTTCCTCAGTTGCGATTCTGTTCTTTGACGGAGCCGCCCCTGAGAGTACTCTGCTGAAAGACAGAGACGCAACTGCGAGATGATAAATAGATGTGTTACAAACTACACAAGACAGTAATTTACACACACACACACACACACATATATATATATATATATATATATATATATATATATATATATATATGAATTGGCATTAGATATCCGACAGAATGATAGGATAAAGAATGATAGGGAACGTTTGCAGATTCAACATGTTTCACTTTAATTTAAGCTTCATAAATATATGAAAAAAAAGGGGGAGAAAAATAAGTTCTGGTATTTTTTTGTTGATGGTTTTTCATTGGTTAAGTAGACGTCACGTGTATTAGTCCTGTCAGGTAGCGTTCGTGTGTATAATTCTTGTGTGTTTGTGTATCATAATTCTAATTGCTCTATGCGGAATTTGGCTGATGATGTGTGTGCGTGTGCGCGTTTGTGTGCCTCGTTGTCATTTTATATTATTTTCTCCTCCGTATTTCATTTATGATGAAGCTTAAATTAAAGCGGAATATGTAGAATCTAAAAACGTTCCCTATTTATTTCTTATCCCATATCTATATATCTATCGCTATCTCTCTCTCTCTCTCTCCATATATATATATATATATATATATATATATATATATATATATAAATGAACACTGAAGTCAACAGGAGCGGCTACAGTGTTTCATGCTTGGACGCAATCATTAGGCCCTGATGATTGCGTTCAAGCATAAAAGTCTGCCGCCACTCGGTGTTGACCTCAGTATAAACTTTATTTACACACGCTCTATCCAGAATATTGAGAATTTCATCATAAATATGGCATACCTTAAAAGTATATTTTTTTTATCATATATATATATATATATATATATATATATATATATATATATATATATATATATATGTATGTATATAGATATATATATAGTTGTATATTTGTGTACCACACACTACATACATACACTCAATTAAGCTGCAGACATCCTGATAATTAAGCCGAAAGCGCTGAAATATAAATCATCAGTTGATAATTGGCAGAAAAAAAAGCTCTTGTTCGGACCCAAGAAAATTAATAAAAATCTATAACCGTAGTACCTTGTCTGTCGGAAATATAAAATATTTATATAGTTCTATATATATATATAAATAATTTTATATATATATATATATATATATATATATATATATATATGTATATATAATTTTTATATATATATATTATATATAATTTTTATATATATTATAAATAATTCTTTATATATAAATATATATGTGTATATGTGTATGTACATATATATAGTGTATGTGTATGTATATATATATATATATATATATATATATATATATATATATACTTAAAGAGAGGAACGGAGATTACAAAAACCTGCCTAGGGTAGACATTTATACTGTTTAAGAATTGGAATTGAGATTGCAACTGGTTATAACGACAATAAAACAATTGCTTCGTCTTGACGTCGAGCGGTGAAAACCTGCTTCCTTGATATTAAACTTATACAGAATTGTGTATATATATATATATATATATATATATATATATATATATATATATATATATATATATATATATATAGTCCTCACAAAAATATATAGACACTTCAGGAAAGGAAAAACTTGTATAGATATTGTAATACTAAATTATTCAGACATCACGAGATGAATACATGTTACCTTTGGACTCGACAATCACTAGACATGCTCAAAATGGTGGTCTTTAGCCATCGACATTTATTAGTGCGGCGAAATACTGCTTGGGCAACGTTGGCCAAAGTGTCCAGTGTTTTTTTTGTTTTTTTTTTGCACATGCAAGTCTTGCCTAAGGGCCGCCAATGTAGTCATCGTACCTTAAAGTAAGCAGTGTTATCGGAATTTGATAAAACTACGAAAGACATTTTTTTGTAGCGGGACGGCTCCTCATAGTGATTTTCCAAGCGTAGCTTAAATGTGGCACAAGGCCGAAAGTAGGGGGCACACAGTGAGTATCGAACTCACTACTCGGTCGTAATTGTTTTAGCGAGACAAGCTTGCTAACCATTACTGCGCCTCTAGTCTTGAAGATTTCATAATGTTTTGTGAAAATACATTGTTTGTAGACATTCTGACGTCTTCATAGAATTTGTTGTTTAATTTTTCCTGATGTTAATTCAAGGGTGTGAACAAAGAAATAGATTGTTTATTGATGCCGAATATATAAAAATGTTCAGGTAAAGAAGAAACACCTGCTGACTATATTATTAGTAGTAGTACAAATTAGTACAAATTAGTCATACCTGAATTTTTATTGTCATTATTTTCTTACCTTCTTTCGCACGGTTATTCGTCTTCAACCGAAGGTCTTGCCTTATGGCTGGTGCTTTCCATCAGGTCGTACGACCTCAATCAGATAACACATTACGCAAATACATTTGCCGATCGAAACCCAGACTTCTGAAGCGATGGGATATTATTATTTTACCAGTGTACCCGTGCTGTCTAATTGACTGCAAGAACGAATGTATTAATAATATGTATTATATTATCTGTCTATATTTCTGAGATGAGGCATTATGTACACTATTTACATTATTTGGACTATTGTCCTCATCTTTGTCGCCATATTTATTACAACGTTTCGGCCTTTCAGTATCTGTCAATATTTCTGAGATGAGGCATTATGTACACTATTTACATTATTCGGACTATTGTCCTCATCTTTGTCGCCATATTTATTACAACGTTTCGGCCTTTCAGTATAGTCTATATTTCTGAGATGAGGCATTATTACACTATTTACATTATTCGGACTATTGTCCATCTTTGTCGCCATATTTATTACAACGTTTCGGCCCTTTAGGGGCCTATTTATTATTCGGACTATTGTCCTCATCAACATATTTATATAGAAACATTCCAACTACCTGAAGAGGGCCGGAGCGTACAACGACCGAAACGTTGTAATAAATATGGCGACATAGATGAGAACAATAGTCCGAATAATGTAAATAATGTATTATATTGTAAGTAATTTTCTTTTAATGAATCCAAGTACAATTTTGTAATTTAAAACAGTTCGTTGTTAAAGTTAATAATTAAACAGTGTACAATTTATAAATAGCTCAGGAAAGGTATTTTATCTTCATTGTGTTCGCGCGCTTTTTGTGATACACCTTAAATGCTCATGAGAGTGCAATTTGCTGAGAAATTAGAACAACGTCGCTAGTGATAGTCGATCGCGCAATCCAAGACACCTCGTCGAAAAGTAACTTGATCTGAAGTTTAATTCAAGCTGAAATAAAATATAAAACTCGGCAAAGTTTTGCCTGGCACATATTTATCTCCTTTCTTCCCCCCTCTCTCTTTCACTCTTACTTTTCACCACTCCTTTCGCTTTAATCGTAGTTCAGAGAGAGAGAGAGAAAGAGAGAGAGAGAGAGAGAGAGAGAGAGAGAGAGAGAGACACACACACACAGAGAAAGAGAGAGAGAAAGAGGGAGGATTGATGTGCAGTTTGTAAGCGCGGTAGCTTTTTGGGTGTGGGCGTGAATGGGATCATGACTTCTATGCGTCTCGTGTCAAAGTTTTGTACACTCTCCTCAATTGTTACATAAACAGAAAAAATTATATATATATATATATATATATATATATATATGGCGTATTATATTTAAGGATTATTAGTTTTTTTTTTTGTTTGCTATTTTTTTACTGTGAAATTCACCATGTAAAAGGCTCGGGAGCCACTCGAAGTAGAGGGTTACAGAGTAAGAGGCACATTTTATGCGGATATGTGGGGAAAGATAATTGTTAACCCTAGACTTAAACAGGAGAAGATTGTAGTGATCGGGGAAATATCCTCTTGGGAATCGGTTCCACAGAGTAACGGTTAGCGTGAACAAGCTGTTCGAGTGGAACTTACTTCCAACCAAATAAATACGAGAGAAATGAGAGTAGTTTGCTACAATGTGCGAAGAATGGCTGGACATAGGCCGTAAAAGTTCGAAATGGCGGAACTAAGGAATGCAGTTCGTCTGATCGCTTTTCATGAAAGCAGCGATAGAACAGTAAGAGGTTTGCGTCGTCTCTTGTCTATGAGAGTGGGCCTTTAGGGTGGAAAATAATTCGTCACCCACAATGGCATGGGGACGCTTTTGGACTCTATCAAGTGAGAACTGGGCAGCTCCTCTCCAAATATTTTTTAATAAAGTGATGTTAATAATAATAATAATAATAATAATAATAATAATATTGACAGAATGACAGCAGAATTTCATAAGATTTATACTAAACTGTTTGATGAATTCCTCTTAGTAACTAATCAACTAACGGAAAATTCCAAGATGAAGAAGATCATCATCATATTAAGGACGTTTCAGTTTCATGCCTTCACGGGGGAGGCGTTTCATTCGTGTTGATGCGTTCATTACCAGTACAGCCCTTTTTGTTTTTTTTTTTCATTACAAGACAAGCAACATTTTTACAAAAACTTATAATAATTTTTTCTAGATTTATATATAACAGCTTAGTATAAATTTTATGGAACTCTCCTGTCCTTCTGTTTATTCTCCGGGACCGGAAGTTGATAATTTGCTGACGTAACCATCCTCATGGTTTTAAGGATCGACAAGTCAGTAGAATGTGTCAAAACACTGTGGTTTTTCTATTCTTTATATTTAATCAAATCGCGCTCTTCTCACGGTATTTGACAATGTTAAACAATATTTCAACAGAATGTCTGTCTTATAAATTAACGACTGTAATTTCGATAAACTTCTTAAGGTACGCATTCTTCCGACCTGTTGATCCTTAAAATGCATGAGGATGGTTACGTAAGCAAATTATTAACTTCCGGTTTCGGAGTATAAACAGAATGACAAGAGAGTTCCATAAGATTTGTTCTAAACTGTTTGATGAATTTCTCTTAGTAACTAATCAATTAACGGAAAATTCCAAGATGAACAATATCACTATCATGTTAAGTACGTTTCAATTGCATGCCTTCACACAGGAGGTGTTTCATTCGTTTTGTCGCGTTGATTATCAGTACAGACGTTTTTCGTTACAAAACACCTACCGACATTTCATAACATTGATAGAATTTTTATACAATTGTAAATATTGAAATTTTAAATCATGGTGTGTTTTTCAGTAGGGGCCCTGTGTGTATGAGGTATTTGGTTTATGTAGGAGCGAATGGTGACCGAGAGATCGCGAGGGTGAATGTGTAAATTATAACGAATGAATTGGTCATGAATCTGATTAGGTATAAGATAGCTAGTGTCTTGACTCAATTCATTCATTTTTTTTCGGCCTTATGCCAAATTTACTTATTTAATCAGTATTAAATCGTAGATAAGCAAAGGTTGAACAAAGACTTACAATTTTTTGTAGATTTATTTATTTTTTATATTTGGAAAAAAAATTTAAACTATAACATGAAGAAGACATTCTGTCGAAATGTTGTTTTATATTGTTAAACACTGTGTTTTTCTTTTCTTTTTTCTTTTTATGCATACAAAAATTTGTGAGGAAGGAACACGGTAACAAAGTGAAACTTGTATAGAAGTATAGGAAGGTCAAGGCACTCGGTCTGATAAAGATACACGAGAAACAACTGTCGATGAGAGGTTTGATAATTTATTTTATTTTTATTTCTTTTTGATATTTCTTTCCGGGTCCCAGCCAGGGACCTAAGGTTAGAAAATGGTATCAAACTTTCCACTGAAAAAAAAAATTTTAAAAATTACATAGATAAAGCCCTTCGTAAAGTGTGGGCTGTACTTGGCAGAACTTTTTTTTGTATCTCTTTCTTTCCAGGAATCCCTTCAATTTTGAATCTTTTTCCAACCAGTCCTAGGGCTCCAACTACAACAGGGATTGTTGATGTTCCCATATGCCACATTTTCGAGATTTCGATTTCAAGGTCCTTGTATTTTGACAGCTTTTTGAATATCTTCAAAGATACATTGTAGTCTGCAGGGACTGCCATATCAATAAGGAGGCACTTTTTTTGTTTGTTGTCTATTATTAATATTATTATTATTATTATTATTATTATTATTATTATTATTATTTCTGCTGTATACATATTTCTTTCCGGGTCCCAACCCGAGACGTAAGGTCAGAAATGACTTCATGACATTTTCTACTGATCATTTTTGTAAAAGAAAAAAAAAACAAAAAAAACCTAAAATCACACGCATTTTACGTAGATAAAGCTCTTCGTAATGTGTGAGCTGTACCAGTGAATACAATTTTTTGTGTTTTTCTTTAAGGCGTTGGCTACCAAGAATCCCTTCAATGAATCTATCGGAACATTTCAACAGAATGCCTGTCTTCTTTAAATCATATTTAAAAAAAAAAACACATTTTAAGAGAAATTGTTTTAAGGAAAGTTCCGCAAGATTTATTCTAAACTATTTGATTAATTACTTTTATTAACTAATCAAGTAACGGAAAATTTCAAGATGAACAAGATCACCATCATATTAAGGACGTTTCAGTTTCATGCCTTCACGCTGGAGACGTTTCGGTTGTTTGATACAGCCTATGTTTTGATTAAGGTTTTACAAAAGATTTTATATATTTCTACACTTGAATTGTTTTAAAATATATATCTTGGAAGAAGACAGACATTCTGTTGAATTATTGTTCAACATTGTCAAACCAGGTTTATACAATTTATTTTATTTTTTATTATTAATAATAATAATAATAATAATAATAATAATAATAATAATAATAATAAGCTAGATCCATAACCGTAAATTTAAGGAAAGAAAAAAAAAATGGTACAAAGTTGTTTGACATTCCATTTCAGAAAAACATCACTGAAAAAAAATTTAGACAAAAATAAAAAATGTAAGAAGGGACATCAGAAATAACCGATTGACAGAGGCTGAAATTAATGAAATAAAAAGAATTGCAACAAGAATAGAAGGAACCGGAATCAGGAAAAAAAGTAGTAACATCACACAAGCCTCAGGTCAAATGAAAAAACCGAAATACACACATTTCAGAAGATAATGCTGAAAATTTAGAAATGTTGAAAGGTATGATCTTAGTCAGTCACAAGACGGTAATAAAACGAGTTCAAAATTCATCGAACAGAATTATTTCACAGAAAACAAGATTAATATACAATTAGGATGAAATCATGAGCCATATAAGTCAGATACAGAATATTGCAATTCCCAAAAACAACCAACAAAGTCAAAACTATTAAGCTCTATAATGGCAATAGCAGCAACAAATAAACTGAACATCAAAAAAAAAAGGCAGTCTCACAGACATGAAGATCCACCTTGAAAAGAAAAAATGTGAACACCTTAGAAGTGAATTATGCTCGATGAACTAGCAAGAGGAGTAAATTTAAGAACTAGAAAAGGCAGAAGAGTCGAAAGAAAATACAATATCAGGAATGAAAATGAAGTCCTATCAACTAAAGAAAATAAAGCAAACAATACAACTGAAGGCTCAAAGAATAAGACGCTACGAGAAAAGATCAAGATTTTGACAGAACAAGATCTTTCAAACCGATGCAAAGAAATTTTTAGGTAAATATGACAGTCCCCCTAAAAAAGATACAGTTCTGGGGAAAAATATGGGCTTGCCCTAAAGAACACAACGAAGAGGCAGATTGGATTGCAAGAGTTAGAACGAATGAAAATAAACCAGAACAGACATGGGCGGGAATCACAGAAGAAGATGTTAAATGTGCACTTTTTTGATAAAATTCTAACTTCTGGCTATATTATTTTGTTGTCAAGAAATGGTTACCGATCCAATTAAAATTGCATGGATGACCAAAGGAGTTACCTTTATACCCAAAAATAGTACAAATATTATTAGACCAATTATGTCTTTATTAACATCTATTTTATTGGAAAGAAATTATTATTATTTCGAGGCTGCTACGGATACCAATACTTATTAATAGGATGATCCTGGAAAACTGCCCGTGGAAAAAAAACTTAGTATTGCCTGGATAGATTATCGTAAAAGATAGTGTCAGAAAGTCTTTAAGTATGTACAAGGACATTTTCAATTTCATCAAACAATGTATGTCATTTTGTAAAATAAAAAAAAAAAAAAAACATCAATAGAAAATCACACGCATTTTACATTAGATAAAGCAAAATAGCTCTTCGATATTGTATGCTAGGAATGACAATGAGCTGGAAGGTCTTCTGCAAACCAGTGAATTGGAATGAAATTCAATTTTTTTGTACAGTTTTTTCTTTAAAACAAACTTCCTCTATTAGTTTAAGAACAATAAAAGATTTCAATGAATCTAACGGAACATTTCAACAGAATGCCTGTTTCAACATCTTTCTAAAATCAGACAAATATTTAAAAAAAAAACACTTCTTTTTAAGAGAAATTGTTTCTAACATACCCCGTAAAGAAGGTGGAAAGGTCTTATTCAAGAATTTATTCAAAACTATGGAAACAACAAATTTGATTAATTGAAACAACATGAAAACAGAAAGAAAAAAAAAATATTTAATTAAGGCAGTAAATCAAACAACATTTACAAAATTTCAAGATGAACAAGATCAAGGACCATCTTGAACAGATGAAACAACGTTTCAAGTTTCATGCCAATATCCAGAACGCAAATAAACCCAATGTTGATACGTTAATACTCATCGATGGAGAGCATCTGGTTTCGGTTGTTTGATACAAGACCCTTTTTCATGAATTTTGATTACAAGACAAAAGCAAGGTTTGTGACAAAGGTTTAATATATTTCTATACTTGCCCCAAAATTGTTTTAGAAAAATGGACAATGCAATATCTTTGGAAGAAGTAAGCAATTCTGTTGAATTATTGTTCAACATTGTCAAACCACACAGACAGAAAAATTTTTTTTCAAAAAACCAGAAAGAAAAAAACTTGCCTACTAATTGATATTTTCCAGCGGATTTAACATTTATCAAAATACAAAGACCTGGAAATTGAAATTGAAAACAAGAATAATACCAGTGGTAATAGGTAATGGAATTATAAAAATGGAACAAAACAATAATGAAATAATAATAATAAGACATACAGAAAATTGTCTTGAGGAACACACACTAAGGAGTAAACAACAGTAAAAAAAAAAAAAAAAAAAAAACTGGAAATGTAGAAATATAAGAAATCGAATGATGAATATATCCATAATAATAATAATGGTCTGAAATAAAGCCAATATATCCATCATAACACCCGGTCTGATAAAGATACACCAGGCACCATAGATAAGTAAGAGAGATATGGTGATAGGTTTGATAAATTATTATTATTATTAATAATACTAATAAAACCATGGGATATTATTATTTAAATTATCAGTTTAATAAAAACTATTTTTTGCCTAATTCATTTCGACAGTTGGTTTGATGCGAAAGTCAACATCTTAATATGGGGGAAATTGTGTCCCCTCTGTCATCAAATGGGCTCACGGGATACAGTTAAAAAAAAAACAAAAAAAACTGGACTATCGATTCTATAATAAATGGCATTATCTGTTTGTATGCGTGTCCATCTTCAACTCGTAAACTACAATATTTAGATCATTAAAAGCATGTATATACTAATTCAGCATCGTCCAGGGAAGGTTTTGATGAACAATTTATTTATGTACTCTTTATATAAGCGACGATATTTGTCAATTAAAACATACGTAATGACATTAAAGATCGTACCAAACATATTGGCAATGTCTAACCTTCGTGCCTACAAAGGGACGGTTATTCCCTTGACAATTACTGTATACACTTTTGACTCCCTCGGCAAGATTTATTGCTTAAAAACGATGATTAGAATTCTAAAAAATCCCAGGCAAACGGAAGTGGATTTATACATTTTCAAAAATTCTTGAGAAAGAACAACAAAAATATTAATCCAGAATATTTATTTATTAGATTGCTTATTTACAAGTATATGAGAGCCACTATTTATATTATTCGGATTATTGTCCTCATCTTTGTCGCCATATTTATTACAACGTTTCGGTCGTTCTACGCTCCGGCCTTCTTCAGGTCCACCTGTAAATAGTGTACATAATACCTCATCTCAGAAATATAAACAGATATATGAGAGCCATTCAGGGCACCTCGAGGTGGTGTAATGGTTAGCAAGCTTAGCCCGCTAGAACAATTACGACTGAGTAGTGAGTTCGATCCTCACTGGGTGCCCCCTAATTTCGGCCTTGTGCCACATCTGAGCTACGCTTGGAAAATCAGTATATAAGAGCCGCTCAAAAAGTTCTAAGCCTCACCCAGAATGAGTTGGAAAAACAAGACAGTTATTCATTATTTTGCAATATTAACACTATTACACATCAATACACTTGCTCCAAAGATGCTTAAATATTGTAATTCCATCACTCCAAGAACTCCCTCACAGCAAATATGATCAAATCATTGTTTCCAAAATGGCAACCATGCAGGTGGGATTTGAATTTAGGAAACGGGAAGAAATCAGATGGAGCTAAGTCTGGTGACTAAGGAGGATGGGTTAGTAATTCAGAACCACAGTTGGTTGAAACAACTACTGCAACCTGTGCAGTGTGAACGGGCGCGTGATCCTGGAGAAAGAGTACAACTGTCCTCAGCTTCCCTCTGCGTTTTCGACTTGATTGCTTGCTTCAATTGTCTCAGTTCTGATGCATAGTACTGTTCGTTAATAGTTTTTCCCTTTTCCATGATTACGTCTTCAGAATAAATAATAAAAAAAAAAGCCATAACCTTGCCAATAGATGCTGCCTGCTTGAACTTCTTCGGAGGTAGAGAACCGGAGTTTTTCTACGGTTTGTTTTGAATCTATGATTCAGGTTCGAAGCGGTTTCATCTTGAGTTACTAATCTGCGGTGAAAATTCTCAGGGAAGGTGGGATTTGATTACGTCTTCAGAGTAAAAAAAAAAAAAAAAAAAAAAACTACTACAACCTGAGTAGTACGAACGGGGGCATTATCCATTATCGACATAACAATGCCTGTTATCTTTAACAATATTTGCCTCATAATGCAAGACTCTTCGTTAAATCGAATTGAGTTCTCTCAGTCACTGTGTATTTATCTAAAAATAAATATGCTTAAATCCACCTTCATCCCTGCCGTGCGCCAACGGATTAGTGGTAGAATCTCAGACTGATGCCATTCAGTCGGGTTTCGATCCTAGCTAGAGGCAACTGAACATCTAGCCACACTTGACGAGCTGTGATATAGCGAAACAAACAGTCTGTCTGTGGATGACAATATATATATATATATATATATATATATATATATATATATATATATATATATATATATATATATTGGGTAAAAATAAAATCTACAAAAGAGAGTTCGATATATTTTATTTCTACAGGTACATGTATGATGAATAATAATAAAAAATCGTTTTACCTCATAGGTGGAATAGACTATTTCAGCCTACGATGAAAGTTGTCGTTTGTCTTTTCAACTCCAATGGGGTCCACAAAGCGAGACGACCACTTTCATCGTCTGCCGAAATAGTATATTCCCCACATGAGGTAAAAAGATTTTTTTGGTTATTCATTCATATTGCTCTGTATGAATAAAATACATGGAGCTCTCCTTTGTGGATCAGTTTTAATATTTATATACAGTGTAACTCGGATATAAGAGACCCGGCTATAAGAGAAACCCGGATATAAGAGAGATTTTATCTGGTCCCAAATTAGAGCCTGTGTTAATGTATATAAAATAGACCAAACCCGGATATAAGAGAAACCCGGATATAAAAGACTTCTTCTCCGGTCCCGACAACTCTCTTATATCCGGGTTACACTGTATTACTAGGATCCACTTAGATTATATACTCACGGATTTATTTTACCTTCACCATCACTTGATAAGACACCAGAAGTGTTGAAACAAAATGGCAATTTTTGTAGTGATTTTATAACATATTTATGTTATAATTTTTTAATAAATTATATGTGTGCGTGTGTGTGCACACACAGATATATATATATATATATTTGTGTGTTTTCTATTAGGGATTTCTATTAGAGTATCAGGTGCTGTATCAGGAATATTTGAATTCCAGACTGTCATCGGTGGCACATGAATGAATTCCTGACCCCTGATAATCCCTTTCTTCCTTATTTTCACTGCACAACTTACAGACTGAACATGGAAAACGTGTCAAAAGAAATTTTAGGTTAAATATTGCACAATTCGTTGTTTAAATCTGACGTTTTTCATCTCTTGCGTTAGAAATATTTAGCAGATTAGCGGACAAAATGAGAGGTGGTGAGTGTCAGCAGGGCTGATGCAAGGGTCTAATAATGGATAGTGGCTCGGATTGAGGAATCGGAGAGCTGAGTTCGAATTCCAGTCGAACCCATTACATTCACTTACGTGCTAATAGCCTTGGGAAATGTATGAATCGTCTTCTTCTCTCACCCCCTCTCAGCTATAGTTAAATAGCAGGACAGACTGGGTTCTATAGCCTTGGATGGCAATGGGTCTACCGCAGAAAGAAATGGCAACCTACTGCGGGAACAAAAATCTGCCACGTCAGTCACGCATCGAAAGATACATGATCGCCTAGGCGTATATCAAGTATGGCACATAACTGATTGACCCCATCCCAATCTACGATACGGGTCAAGAGACATGTCATAAGAGATCATTCCATCTTAAATAAGAGACATGTCATAATAGATCATTCCATCTTAAATAAGAGACATGTCATAATAGATCATTCCATCTTAAATAAATTAACAATGTCTTGCGGCAATTTTTAACATCAACTTGCGATTTTTTCTTGTTAAAAAGTTGAAGAATTTTATCACATTCATTAAAAAAATTTTATGTCAGTTATTTTGAAGTTGGTCCAGGGCAAGAGTCTCTGCCAAACCCAGTCAATGATACGGTCATCCCCACTCTAATACGTCTCATTTTTCATAAGGTAGTATTCATATAAAATACAAATTTTATTGTAACCTAATCATGTACAATAATGGATCATATGTAATAACTTTTAAGAATTCAACTAGAGAAATTGAGAATAAATAAAATGTATTTCAATACAAATTAAAGACATGTCGTAATGAATCATTCCATCTTAAATAAATCAATCAATAAATAAATGTTTTGCTGCAATTTTTAACATCTACTTGAGATTTTTCTTATTAATAAGTTGAACAATTTAAGCACATGAAACGTTATGGATAAAAAAAAAATAGTGAATTTTACAGAGTGTTTTGTCGAGCGAAACGAATTTGGACCAATATATATATATATATATATATATATATATATATATATATATACACACACACACACACACACACACATATATATATATATATATATATATATATATATATATATAGAGAGAGAGAGAGAGATAACACCCCAGAATGTCGTCAAAATCCGTGAAAATGTTTTACTCTTTAATAGTTGTGCGTAAGTTAATTTGTAATATGTAGGTATAAAAAAAAGCAAATAATAATATGATACCGAAGTCACAAAGCATTACCCGAGGCCTTCAATCAGGACTGGGCTCCCACCTCGGTCCAGGGGTTCGGTTGTAGAACGCACCGGCTCTGGGTGTCGGAATTATAGTAAAGACCCGTATCATCGATAAAGTGAGTGGACGTGGTCTTGTGAACATGTGTAAATCTTGTTTTTTCACGTTCACCCAAGGCTCGCGAGTCACTCATTGTAGAGTGCTACTGTTAAAATTGTTATGCTGAATAAGACGTTATGCTGGAACATTGGTGAAAGCATCTCGAATTGAAATGCGCTCAGAGATTTAAAAAAAAAAAAAAAAAAGAAAAAGAAAAGAAAAAGTTAAATAAATAAATAAATAAATAAAAATAAAACTGTGTATTGTTTCAATCCGGCCACAGGAATTTGCTTAGTCATAAATAAAGTTACCCAAACAGTATCGAAAAACAAAAACACATCCGTAATGGCGTACTTATATATACTTTGGCAATTCTGACTTCCGTTATGATTTTAGTATTTGCTGCGTCACGACTGATGTAATCATTCATGCGAATGAATTTTTTTTTAAAAATATATTTGTTTAACAAATCCTACCTATGGTAAAAATGACTACACAAAACAGCTACTGTGTATGTAACGGTGGCTCGAGTACATTGTGTTTTTATTTAATAGCCTAAAAGCCTCCCTTCGAGCGGACTTTTAAGCCTCCGTCCTTTTACTTTCAGCGTCCGATGTACGTAAAAGTTATAAGAATTTAGAAATAATAAAATTATTTTATCTTTATTCGTCACCTTACTTCGGCATAATCTTTCTTCGTATACGCAGCCGATCTCCGTTGTTTGTTTACATTTATTTTGCGTTCAATTTTTATTTTCTTTTAAAATCACCATTCTTTATGATCCCTTCACATAAAGTCACTCTTAAAAGACATTAGGGAGCCCGAACTATGTAATACAGTGCTATTCGATAAAAGTGACTCACCTGATTTTTTTACTTAAAAATTTTTTCGCCTATTGTTTTTTGGGTCAAACTAATTTTTAATCTTACTAATATAAAGACCCCTTCCCGACCACCTAGTAAAAAGTTTACTCACCCTAAGGTATTCTATGGATAATTATAATTTTGGATATAAATGAGATTTAGATAAAAACTCCGTGCAAAAAAAAGTGACTCACTTATTTTCTGCAACTAGTAATCAATAGAAACATAACCGAACAGCTTTAAATAAAGAATAATAGAGATATAATTTATTTATAAAAGGTAATATAGTTCGAAATATTTAATAATCTATGGGTCCTCCTTTATTTTGAATAACCTTTTCAACCCTTTTTGGCATTGACTTGATTAGGTTCTGGCAAATCTCATCTCCAAGCATTGAATTCCATTCGGATATGAAATTCACAATCAAATCCTCTTTGTTGCTCAACTGCTTTCTCGAGAGCCTGTACTTTATAATGCTCCATAAGTTTTCTATGGGGTTGAGGTCAAGAGATTGGGGCGGCCATGTCATAACACTCACCTGCTTCTCATCAAAGTATTCTTTCATCAAATTTTGATTTGTGACAGGGAGCATTATCCTGCATAAAAATGAGCTTGGTGGGGTCGATTTGCACCCTTTCAGCAGAAGAGAGCAGACAAGACTCTAAAATTCTCTTGTACTGCTCGCTCCTGAAGGTCTTTTCAATAGGTTTTAAGAAACCAGTTCCATGACAAGAAAAGCATCCCCAGAACATTATACTGAACGGTTGCTTGACAGTACTTACTGCTAAATTCAAAGAGATTTCAAAGCTTCTTCTTCGGATTTTAGATCGCTTATCTTTTGAATTTAGCTCAACTTTCGTTTCATCGGAGAAGAGAACATTTAGTAAAAAAAAAAAATCAGGTGAGTCACTTTTATCGAACTGTATTTCGAATTCCTCACAGTACGCGTGCTAGAAAAGGGAAGAAAAAACATATAAACAGGGTACTGTGCTAGAAAAAGAAGGAAAAAAAAACATATTAGCAGGGTATCGTGCTAGTAAAAGAAAGAAAAAAAAAACATATAAGCAGGGTACCGTGCTAGAAAAAGAAAGAAAAAACATATAAGCAGGGTACCGTGCTAGAAAAAAAAAAAAAAAAGTAAAAACATATAAGCAGGGTACCGTGCTAGAAAAAGAAAGAAAAAAAACATAAGAGCAGGGTACCGTTCCCAGCTTAAGTTTTACTTACGGATAATTAGACGATATCAATTGCAATTGCGAGTAAAAGCGAAATTAAAATTAAACCTTTAATAAAGTATTGTTTTTAAAACTTTCAACCTGTTTGATATTCAAATTTGGCTTTAAATGAGTTATTTATTTAAATTTTTAGTCGCGTATAACTACAGCAGTTACTACATGTTACTTCAGGTTGTTTATGATTCACCGATATCGAAAAAAGGACGGACGGACGGACACACGTACACTACGCTTTATTTATAACGAAGATATATTGAGTATAGGCGTCTTATTCTTCTCGCTATACCCTTCTTTTATACATTTTCCCGTGTCAAGTCACCAGATTTACATTATTATATTTCACAAGAATAAGCTCAACATTAGCAGAACAAAACGGTATACACTTTAAGTGAAGTGAACGTTAAATGACTTTTACTCAAGCGTTCACTTGCTTTTATCTAAATTAAATGTATATGAGATTTTATTTACATTTCTTTTTCAGGGATGTTTTGATAATGCTCGAATGCAAAGAGCGAAACGTCAACAAGGAAATACAAAATGTAAACATCCAAATGGTTTTCATGGTAATGACTTTTCTTCAAGTTTTTTTCATGGGTGTTTTGATAATGCTCGCGTGTAAAGAGCGAAACGTCAACAAGGAAATACAAAATCTAATCATCCAACTGGTTGCCATGGTAATGGTGTTGCCTTAAATTTTTCTAACGGATGTTTTGGTACTTTTTTTATATTTATTATACTTTTATTTTATACAGTATTTATTTCATCTGTCGGCCTGAACATTCGAGAAATCTTATTAAAGAAAATACGCCCTCTGGTAGGATTAAAACGTGTATCCCCCTTTCCAGGAGAAACCATCATTAGATCCGACATGCTTTGACCAATCGACTATGAAAAGTGTCATAATCAAGCAAGGTTCTATTTTGCCTTTAAAGCACATGTTTTCCTCGAAAGTTATAGCTGCTCAGTTTCGGCCTCAAAAGCCACTCAAAGTAGAGGAATTCTAAAGGCGATTGTTGTGTGAGCGGTGCTTGTACTACTAGATAAAAGAAATACATAGTAATGACAGTGAAACAATTTCTGATGGCATAAAAACGCATTATTCCTTCTAATAGTAAATATACGTTCCCTTAACGCCTGATACGCCGTCATTTTGTTTACACACCCTATACTTACTATATTATTGGAATTTCTTAGATGAATAGTTCTCATTTAATATTAACTAGCTGAACTAGTCGTCTACAACATGTAGGAGTTTAAAAGTTGGATCGGAACTGGTTATGATTCCCCAGTATTGATGATGGTAAAGGTCGTTTTCGGCAGAGTCATGTTTTGAAGCACGGTTTTAATAACTTCTACAAATAAAGTACAAATTACTGTTTTAAAGTCGCTCAATATAACTTAATGAATTAATGAACCATATAACATTGAAAATATAAAATTTAAAATCTTTTATTTTACATTATTTGATTTGTCGCCATATTTTTCACAACGTTTCGGCCGTTGTAGCATTCTCTTACTATATTATTGGAATTTCTTAGATGAATGTTCTCATTCGTTTTAACTAGCTGAACTAGTCGTCTACAACATGTAGGAGTTTTTTGGAACTGGTTATGATTCCCAGTATTGATTGGTAAAGGTCGTTTTCGGCAGAGTCATGTTTTGAAGCACGGTTTTAATAACTTCTACAAATAAAGTACAAATTACTGTTTTAAAGTCGCTCAATATAACTTAATGAATTAATGAACCATATAACAAAGAAAATATAAAATTTAAAATCTTTATTTACATTATTTGGACTATTGTCCTCATCTTTGTCGCCATATTTATCACAACGTTTCGGCCGTTGTACGCTCCGGCATTCTTCAGGTGGTTGGAATGTCGAAGTGAACCCTTTATTTAGCTCAATGGGGTAGACTGTTCTACTTCCACGTGCCATGTTTGATGGATGTCAGTTATCAGTTATCTCAGCAACATAGTCGAATCACCTGAAGAAGGCTGGAGTGTACAACGGCCGAAACGTTGTGAATGTGGCAATGAAGGTGAGGATAACAGCCCGAATAATGTAAATAATAAAAGTAATCATCTCAGAGATATAGACAGACATTTCTTTATTAGGGACTTGCAGTTATCTCCTGTTAATTTCCCTCTGAAAGTTCTCCACTGCCTTAACCGGGTATTGAACTCACACTCTTTGGGTCCTGTCACTGGATCTAACCAACGCCTTTATCCACCGTGCCATGTGACATCTGGGTATGAATTTCTGGGTATTATAAACCTAATGTCTTCAGCAACCATTTTTACCAGTGCTCATATTGCAATTTTGCTGTTATCATTTCATTTTTTTTTTTACCAGAGCTCATATTGCAACTTTGTTGTTATCATTGCTTTTCTCTGGCACTCCTTATTACTGGTTCCCATATTGTATTTATTTCCATGCTTGGTCGGCGACAAAGATAAGAACAATAGTCCGAATAATGTAAATAATGTACATAATACCTCATCTCAGAAATATAGACAGACTTTAAAATCTTTGTTGTTAATTTCATCACTCATATTACGTCCATCTTTCAGTGATACTGGTCAAGTACAGTAACTACATAAAGCAATTAGTAGCAGAGAAGGAAATCAAAATAGAGTTCATTTTTTTCCTTGCAAGTCCCTATTAAAGAAATATTTGTCTATATCTCTGAGATGATTACTTGTATTATTTACATTATTCGGGCTGTTATCCTCACCTTCATTGCCACATCCACAACGTTTCGGCCGTTGTACACTACCGGTAAAAAATGTTGCTGAGACATTAGGTTTATAAGTCATAGAAATTCACACATTCAAGGACACTTGGCCAAGTGGAGTAAGATGCGGGTTAGATCCAGTGACTAGACCCAAGGAGTTGTGAGTTCAATACCAGGCCACAGCAGTGGTGAACCCAAAAGTTGGAGAGTTGAGTTTAAGGTAAATAACTGAGACATCCAGAAGAGGCATGGCGTGTGGAACTAGAAAATCTACCCCGGTGGACGAAATAAAGGGTTCGGTTCGAAGTTTTAATCACCTGAAGAAGGCTGGCGGGTACAACGGCCGAAGCGTTGTGAATATGGCAATGAAGATGAGGATAAAACCCCGAATAATGTAAATAATACAAGTAATAATAAAGAAATACTATGAAAAGTAGAGAAAATATTTTGTGTTGGAAAATTTTCAATGGAATTATTTTTACTAAGAACAAAAATATTTCTTATTTTATCTTCAGGACATTAAGAATCAAAGATAAATTATAGTCTTACACCGAACGGTTACAAATGGTATATGTTACAAAAAAAAAAAGCTCATTTTCGCCCCTATCAGAGAAAACAAACTGCGTTAAAACCTTTCACTTGTTTCATTAAATATGTATATACAATTTGAAGGCTCCATGTGATCTTGTTATTTTTTTATTTAGTTCACCCCAGAGAGAGAGAGAAAAAAACATTGATGGTAACTATCGATGTAAATATTTTTAGTTGAAAGAATTCACATTATAATGCTGTACTACAGTTATATGATGTAATAAAACTACTTTTACTTTTTGATTTTAATAAATCTCTTTTTATTATTATTATTATTATTATTTTCGTACCTATTTGCACCCAAAGTGTTCTTTTTAATTATTCTGAATTTAAGTGTTATTGTTCGAATCCAGCCAGAGGGCACATTCTCCTTATTAAAGTTTTTTCGATTACGCAGACCTGTAGACGAAATAAATACTGTTTTAATTAATTAACTGGATTTTTTTAAAAAAAAAGTAATGTTTACTTTTTACTTACAACTTAATGAAAATAACATTCACTTATGCACGGCAGCTAGTGGTAAAAAATAATAAAAAAAGAAAGACATATCACATTCCAGACTGAAAAACCGTGCGAAAAATTAAAAATTAAAATTAAA
This sequence comes from Acanthosepion pharaonis, assembly GCA_903632075.3. Lineage (NCBI taxonomy): Eukaryota > Metazoa > Mollusca > Cephalopoda > Sepiida > Sepiidae > Acanthosepion > Acanthosepion pharaonis. Next base: position 1,619,088 of record CAHIKZ030000547.1, read on the forward strand.
TACGGCGCACCAGCGGTGCCATAATTAATGATTAAAAATAAATTATCTTTACTTTAACCTTTAAAAAAAAGCATTTAAACTATTTAAAATGCGTTTCTTCGGTTTTTTAGGAAGTCCGTGGAGGGGTACTGATTTTCATCTGAAAATTAAATTTAATTTTCAGATGAACAATTTTGTATTAGAAAAAATGATGAACACAACAATTTTTTTCTAAGAAAAAACAAAAGCCAGCTGATGACATTGTCCTAATGTATATTACCACTGATAACGTGACCTATAGATAAGACGAGACACAAAATCTAGGTAAATTTTCGTGATTTTATCTGATATCCGTAGGTTAAGACGATCGAAAAAATTAATTTTGCCAATAGCAGTTAGGCCTATCATAATGATTCTTATCAGTATAAAATAAAGCTGATGTTATTACAAATGTTGTTTTGCTTACCTTTATCGTTATCAAATCAAAAAGAATAAAATAATATAAAGTATTAAGATGAATCTTTATGAAAATAATAATAACGATTTCATTCTTACAACTTGTACGAATAAAAACAAAAGTTACGTATTCTACAATGATAAATAAACATTTTATGACATTTTAAATGTCGTTTTGCTTAACACCACAAAATAAAATACTCTAAATGTATGTTATTGAAAAATAAAGTTTGCATGTTATACTAAATGTTGTTGTTATTAAACATCACAACAATAATGAATGTTAATTAGAAATATTGATTGTATGTTAGACTATATGTTGTTATTTAACACTACTATGAGAAATAATGATTGGTGTGAACGGAGACAGCTCTACAAATCAAGAAGGAAATTAACAAAAATATACTTCTAATATCGTATAAAATATAAAATTATTAATTCTACTTATTATTATGTTATAGTATTTAAGCCTCTTCATATCTGTGTATCTATTTCAGCCTGTCCATTTATCTATCTCAGTCTTTTCACATCTATTTCAGCCTGTTCATTTATCTATCTATCTCAGTCTCTTCACATCTATTTCAGCCTGTTCATTTATCAATCTATCTCAGTCTCTTCATATTTGTCTATCTATTTCAGCCTGTTCATTTATCTCAGTCTCTTCACATCTGTCTGTCTATTTCAGCCTGTTCATTTATCAATCTATCTCACTCTTCACATCTATTTCAGTCTGTTCATTTATCTATCTTTTTCAATCTCTTCACATTTGTCTATCTATTTCAGCCTGTTCATTTATCTCAGTCTCTTCACATCTGTCTATCTATTTCAGTCTGTTCATATCTATCTATCTCAGTCTCTTTATATCTATCCCAGTTTCTTCGCATCCATCCATGTATTTCACCCTGTTCATATATATCTGTCTGTTCCTATCTATATATCTATCACAGTCCCTTCACATCTACCTATATATTTCTGCCTGTTCATATCAATCTCAGTCTCTTCACATCTATTTCAGTCTATTCATATCTATATATCTATTTTAGCCGGTTCATATCTATCTCAACCTGTTCACATTTATGTCAATCTTTTTAAATCTCTATCTATAAAAGGCAGGATGTGTGTGTGCGCGTGTGTGTGTAACGAATGCACGGCCGCAATTTTCGACGGATTTGCACCAAAATTTACATGCAGATGCTCCAAGTTAGCGGGAAGGCCAAGACCGACTTTGCATTGCCCAACACCCATCGATAGTGGAAACAATCAATTTTTTCATGCTTCTACGGCAATTTTCATGTAGTTTGCGGCTATTTTCTACTGGCCAGAGTGAGAGCCTATAGCTGGCTGCCACGAATAGGCAGGAAGATTCTATTGGCCAGCGTGAGAGCCAACAGCTGACTGACACGAATGCAAAAAAAAAAAAAAAAAAAAAACGCCGATAGCTGCATTCGTAATAAGTGGGAAAAATTTAAATCTGCATGGCACTTTACTCCAATTGGCTCATTCGCTTGCTTAAACTCCACGTTGATTCTGATTCCGCAGAACTGGGTTGGGTGTGAAAAAGTATTTGTTGTTAACATTCTTTTTTCATTCGGTTTTTTCCAGTTACGAGTCCTTTTTTTAAAGCTGATCGTTTTGTGTTCATTTTATTTAGTTCTTTTTTCGTAACAGATTTAATGTTTAGTATAGAGCTTAGAAAAACTTCGCAGTGTGAGATAGGCAAGAAGTAAGGCATGTAGCAACATCAGCACGGCAAAGGGCACTCCTTTAAAGGCAAGAAAGGGCAAAAATATTTTATGTCAAATGATAGTGATTGCTGTATGAGTCGTACGATTTTTGAATCAAGCACGGGGAACGCCGGGCCATGATGCTAGTCTATCTATAAATACGAGATACAGATTGAAAATTTAGTCTTAGGACATGCATTATTTTATGCATTTATATCTAAGCCACTGTATATATATATATATATATATATATATATATATATATATATATATATATGTGTGTGTGTGTGTATACAATTTGTCGGAGTTACCTCCTCCTAAATTTTGAAACCACTACTTGGTGGCTATCTCGAATGCTATATATACTCAGTAAGATCTAGTCTCGTTCTCTTTTACTTCCGACTTTTTAGCAGACATTACAACAATGTATATCTCCCGTGGAGATTTGCGTTTTCCCCCTTGTGGGAAAACACCATGAATATCACATGCACACACACACACGCACGTACGTATATTCACTCACATATACCTTCGAACAAAAACTGCCTTCATTAATTCGTACACACACATTATTGTCTTAGCCATTTTGTAAACCGTTTGTTTGTTAATACAATTATTATTTGTCTGTATATATATATATATATCAGTACTCGTTTCTTTACATTTCTTTATGGTGGGTTCGGTCTCCGAGTCCACCATGTTTTGTTGTGGGCCATTTCAGGAGACAGCAACGCGTACACACCGGCCCGCAGCAAAATTGGGTAGCGTCCGCTGAAAATGAGAAGAGAAAGAGAGAACGAGACCAGATCTCGCTGAGTATATATGACATTCGAGAGTTCCACCAAGTAGTGGTTTTAAAACTTAGTAGGCGGTAACTTCCACAAGTTTACCGCAGAATTACTGAAGGGTATAATCAATTTCATTCAAAATATAGTACCTTTTTAAAACGATGAAACCTTTTTTTTCTATAAAGCTTAGAAAATGACCTTAAACGTCGAAAGGAAGAGGCAATGAAATTTCTGGGAGGACCTAGAGAATCTGATACTCACAGGTCGAATAGAGGGGAAAATAAACAAGAGAAAGCAACGCATGACATACCTGGCGGGCTTAAGCAAGGGGATGACAGAACGTGGCCTGAGGTGTTGGTATAGGCACGAAACTTATTGAGAACTATAAGGGATAGGGGGAAGCGGAGAGCCATGATCGCCTACACCCTGAAAGGACACGGTAGATAAAAAGAAATACACTTAATCCATTTGAGGGACTTTTTAATCTATCCAGTAACATGATGAACACAACTGAAACAAAACAGGCGAGAGAACAAATTTATCCGCACATAGCCGTTAGGGTCTATATTTTGTAATTTTTTTTTCCGGATAATGTTCCATTCTTTGAACGCAAAACGCTCTAAATCTGCTAACCTCGTAGTTTGACGTGAATGAATCCTAATTTTAAGTTCTTTTCAGACTTTTGCATGTGATGAAGGCATACTACCTGTTTGCTCTTGATTTGAGATGGGAGAAGAAGCACCACCATTCATTGCACTAAGAAACGGGGTGTAATATCGACAGTGATCGCTAGGACTGAGCAATTTTTCTCCTTGGCCGATATGAATGCGTATAGGCACCCCACATAAAGAAAACGACCTTGTGTTACATCCTGTGTTTGTGTGTGTGGGGGGGGGGGGTAAATAATGTTTTGTTCTTGTTTCAGTTTCTTTTTTTCTGGGTACTTCTGGGTTATTTGTCGCCATGGTTTATAAATTTATATGACCGAAATAATCGATGAGGTTGCCCCCCCACCACAACATTCCAAGGTTGATCATCAATACAATTTCGTTGATGCAGATCCCGGTGACCACACTCAGAATATCGAACGTTAGCGGGGATTAGTAAAGTAGGAGAACAAGCGTTGCCGAGGAACCGCACGACACCATCTCGAGACCTACCCGTCCGAATGGAGATGGAGTCAACACATTCGACGCCATTCTTCAGGCTATCGTCGCGTTCATGCCACCCGATTAATACGCTTAACGTTGGAGAAATAAATATAATTTAATAAACAAATAGTATATTTTTACACATCTGTATTTATGGAAAAGTCGGAAAATTAATTTAATAAGGGGATAACCCACAAGTACCTCTTTTTTTCTTCTTTGGATTCCAGTCCAAGTGCATTGCAAAGCGAGGTAAGACGTCAAATTCTCACTCTTGCAATTGCATTCTTAGGGTTATTATCATTTTGGAAAGTGAAATGTCGTACCCTCCCTCCCCCAAGCAACCTGGCAGAATTCTGGGGATTACCCATTAAAATATCACCGCATGCTTCTTTTTTCATGGAGGGTAACATGAACACAACTGGAACAAAACAGGCGAGAGAACAAATTTATCCGTACGCAGTTGCTCAATGACATAGCCGTTAGGGTCTAAATTTTGCATTTTTTTTTCCGTATAATGTTCCATTCTTTGAACGCAAAACGTTAAACAAACAACCCGGGATCATTTCTTTTAATTCACCCGAAATAATGTAAAGTTACTTAATATAAATATTAACAGAAATTATAAATTTTAAATCGAAGTTTGTTGTTTTTTATTAAATTTTTGGCACTCTTTTGAAATTATAAATTTTAAATCAAAATTTGCTTAGCTTGCCTTGAAATAACTCGAACCATCAGAATGAAAAAATTTAAAAAATCAGGGAGTTATTCACACTTCGCAAGTGTGGATGATATTCAAGATGCTTACAAGGAATTTTTACAATTAAAGAAAAAAAAATCTGTTTTTGGCTTGTTTATCGGAGTCAGTGCGAACGTAGACCCCCACACTTAGAAATCACACACCCAAGTCGCCCACATTTGGGGCTATCGCAAAGGTCAACCCTAACGGAGTGCAATAGAAGGGCCTCGCTATGGGGAGAATTTGGTGTGAATTTTAATAAATATAAATTCTTTTTTATTTTGGGATTTAACAGAAAAGATTCACAACCTGTTTCATTTACTTGCAAAGCATAAGATTACGAATCTCGTGTTTGTCACCATGGCTGGTGTTTCAGGAGGTCGTGGCCTCTCTTCTTTTCTCAATAATTCAATTTTAGTCGCTTCTACAGATATTTAATTGTCGTAGAACTCGCCACGAGATTATTCTTATTCAACCATTAACTTAAGTGTTAAGGACTAACTAACTAAACAGAAAATTTAAACAAGAAAACCGTGAAAATTTTAAGGAGTCATTCTAGTTACACTAGCGTGCAAAAGAGCGGGGACAGATGGTGCGCCGGACATCCATATCGGGAGGGTATGCAATCAAAGATTTAGTCTATATTTAATTAGAATAATTTGTTTATACGTATATAAAATGTCTAACTTTCTCACATTTCTCAGTACTAGGCCCTATAGTCTAGGCCCACCCCCACTTAGGGTCATACGATTAAGGATTTGACCCAGGGTATCACTAAAACTCTGCAGGTCTAGTTGTACATAATTAGGTTACAATAAAATTTAGGGATTTAAAAAAGTCGATGTTGTTCCTGCTGTTGTAGGCGCCATTGGAACTGTCACAAACAAAATCCCAAAATGGCTGGGTAAAACAGCTTAAGATAACAAAAATTAGGAGAAAGGAGTTGTCGGTGTAGAGGGGGGGGTGAAAAAAATGACATGGTTATTTTTTATGCTGATTCTTTCTGCTATGTTCTGTCTTTACAAGAGTCAGATGCGACTCCCAAAAAACTCTCGAGTTCAGAAGTATTTACACGGCCTTGTGGATGGTGAATTATTGGTTGTGAAAGAAAAGGAGGAAGATTATAAAGAAAGATTTGAAGCAGGGGTGGTGTAGGCTTAAGAAAAGAAAGAAGAAATTGTTCGAGTTGATGTAGCTGCCCTTGGAACAGTGAGTAACAATGGGACTGATTCGAAAATAATAATAAAAATCTTTAAGGAAAATGTATGATTCGGAATATCTAGTCATAAAAAATGAACCTCACATCTTAAAATATATAATACTGTTTTGCTAATAGATAGAGTAAATCAATTTTTTTCGAAGGTTATTCCCAACATCGCTTGAAAATGGAACCAAACTTTAAATTTTTAGTTTAATTTTTTAAGTTTAAATTAAGATTTGAGTCACGGTTTTGAAACATGGTAATTTCTGTGTCACAATGTATATATATATATTTTTTTAAATAATTATAATATTATGCTCTACTGAGTATCGAGCACTGTTTTTTTTTTTTAAATAGATGCTAAAGAACTCTGGATTCTAAATCTGGGTGTTCTTTTCTATATATATATATATATATATATATATATATATATATATATATATATATATATACATACACACACACACATATATATATATATATATATATATATATATATATATACACGCACACACACATATTTATACATATATATAGATGTTATTTTTAATTTATTTTGATTAAACGTTATTTTTTATGGATATTTGATATTCAAATAGAAGCTGAATTAGTTCATCATCTCTCTTCGCAGAGCCCTTTCTTAGACAAGCAATATGGCTGCTGTTTCTCCAGGTTAACTTCTGATGTACCAGTTCTCTGTATTCAGCTCTTGGTTCTGCACAAGCCTTCACAAATCTAATAGAATGATATCAGCAGGTAGACTCACTGTTGGTCCTAAGAACTGAACGACTTGACCCTCATATGTCTAAAACGACCTGAGAAGCATAATATATATATATATATATATATATATATATATATATATATATATATATTTTTGTGTGTGTGTGTGTATTAAGACATGTTTTACTTATTTTAATAGCATCCTTTCATAATTACGAACAAGATTCTCAGTATCCTTATTAAAGAGAGAATGAAAATTACCATGTTGTTGCATATTCATTTTATTTCGAGTACTTTCGATATTAGCACAATGTCATCATCAGGGTCTTGTTTTTTTTCTAAGACAAAAAATTGTTGTGCTCATCATTTTTCTAAGACAAAATTGTTTTGTTCATCTGAAAATTTAATTTTTACGCGTGAAGTGAAAAAACGCTAAGGTTATGTACTATACAATTTTTAACTTGTAGACACGTGTGCAAACATCAAGGGAGGTAACTAAGTTATTGAAATGTCTAAAACGTTTTAAGAGATAACTACAGGGGGCCGACACTATTTTTGGGACAGTTTGAAAAGTGTGCTTAAAGGTGTTTTTTTTTTTGCTGCCGAGAGCTTTTGTGTTGATGAGTAGGTAGTTCAGCAGTAACAGTCCATTAATGGTATGAACATTGATTGATGGGTTTGTCTTTGGTTTCATGTTTTCTTTATTTTTACTTCAACTTAGGCGACACTATTTTTCGGACATGATACAAATTCCGGGTTTTTTTAATGGTTTAGTCGTCCACCGTCTACAATATGCAAATTTTCTGCAGGTAAGTTGTATCCTGACCATTACATTTGAGTATCTTTACCATTCACTGCGAAAACGTATTAAAATCCTGAAGAAGAATGCATTCAAAAGAACTTCTCAGTTTGGTCCAAAAGAAGAGAGAAGACGGGCTCAGCATCCGAAAGATCGCCGCTGAGATGAAGCTACTGAAATCAACAGTTGAATACATGCTAAGTACAGACTATGAGCGGAAGAAGAAGAGAGGACAGAAAAAAACGATTTCCAAGAGAACAGAAAGAAGAATGAAGAGGAGTGTTACGAGGTTGTTATCATCTGGAGAAAAGGTGACAGCGAAGAAAGTAAAAGAGAAGTGTGAACTTGACGTCAGTGTTCGAACTGTACAAAGAAAGCTACACGAAATTGGACTTAAGTATGCTAAAATCAAGAAAAGAATTACACTAACGAGAAAACACAAGGAGGCAAGGCTGGGAAGCGCCAAAAGATGGATAACAAACCATGTCGACTTCAAGAAAGTGATATGGACCTGACGGGTGGTATACATGGTCGAGCAAAGTTGAACCTGTTATTCTCAACAAGAGACAGATGGGAGGAGGAGGAGTCATGGTTTGGGGTATGGTATTTCCGAATGGAAACTTGTGGCTCGAGTGGTTAAAAGTACGTCAAAATAGCTTGAGCTACAGAGAACTTTTGGAAAAGAGAGCCCTACCACTCATAGAAAAAGAAATGGGAAGTAATTTTATTTTGCAGCAAGATAACTGCAGCATCCATGTGGCCAAATCAGTGAAAAATTGGATGTGTGAAGCAAATATAACTACTCTGGAATGGCTTGCAAGAAGTCCAGACTTAAATTTAATTGAAAACATATGGG
>CAHIKZ030000547.1:1632500-1650000 GCA_903632075.3 Acanthosepion pharaonis
GTCAAAATTGTGATCATGATGTTTTCGGTGGCATCACGGTGCGTGAAGTGCGTTGTTGAATTTCAAGTCCCTTTTATATCCGTACATACTTTAGTTTAAATTTTGGCATGTTTCACCGATGCATGAAGACCAAATTAGTGACGTTACATCATCACCGAGCAGATCCTAAAATTACATCAGTCGCGATGACCGGGTGTTCCCTCAGGGAGGCACTGTGCCTTGAACACCTATTGGGCTTTAAGCTTAACCCAGACCTCAAGTGGATACGATCAATCGCTAACGATCCTGTGAAAACGGTGTGTTCCTTGTACATTATGGTTTTAGAAGTGTTTGTGACAATGTATGAGGTTTGTAGGTAATATAATGTTATTATTTTTGTGACGTCCTCGGTAAGACGTTGAACAACATCCGCATTCTGGGTAAGACGATAAACTACGACCAGCAGCAAGGCCTCTGGCCAGGAGGTTTTGATGAGCGTGGAACCCCTCTTAATTGCTGGTGTTCCCAGGTCCACCCTGAACCGGGGTGGTAGTACCTGTTAGGGGCCCAGCAATGCTTCTTTGAAAAAATTATTGCAATTTTGAAGGAAAAATATTACCAGAAACAGATTTTTGGCAAAACAAAATATTACCAACATTAAAGAATTTTTTCGGAATTGAGTAGCCCATTGGGGTTGGTGTGTCGTGGAACAAAATAAACCAAACCAATCTAGACCAAAAGTATACAAATTCTGTTCATATGAATCTATCCTAAAAATGTTGTCAGCATTAAATAACCCATTGAGGTTGATATGCCGTAAAACAAAATAAACCAAACCAATCTAAACCAAGGAATACATATTCTATTCATAATGAATCTATCCTAAAATGTTGTCAGCATTAAATAACCCATTGAGGTTGATATGCCGTAAAACAAAATAAACCAAACCAATCTAAACCAAAGAATACATATTCTATTCATACGAATCTATCCTAAAAATGTTGTCGGCATTAAATAACCCATTGAGGTTGATATGCCGTAAAACAAAATAAACCAAACCAATCTAAACCAAAGAATACATATTCTATTCATACGAATCTATCCTAAAAATGTTGCTATCATTAAATAACCCATTGAGGTTGATATGACGTAAAACAAAATAAACCAAACCAATCTAAACCAAAGAATACATATTCTATTCATACGAATCTATCCTAAAAATGTTGTCGGCATTAAATAACCCATTGAGGTTGATATGACGTAAAACAAAATAAACCAAACCAATCTAAACCAAAGAATACATATTCTATTCATACGAATCTATCCTAAAATGTTGTCGGCATTAAATAACCCATTGAGGTTGATATGCCGTAAAACAAAATAAACCAAACCAATCTAAACCAAAGAATACATATTCTATTCATACGAATCTATCCTAAAATGTTGTCGGCATTAAATAACCCATTGAGGTTGATATGCCGTAAAACAAAATAAAACCAAACCAATCTAAACCAAAGAATACATATTCTATTCATACGAATCTATCCTAAAATGTTGTCGGCATTAAACAACCCATTGAGGTTGATATGCCGTAAAAACAAAATAAACCAAATCAATCTAAACCAAAGAATACATATTCTATTCATACGAATCTATCCTAAAAATGTTGTCGGCATTAAATAACCCATTGAGTTTGATATGCCGTAAAACAAAATAAACCAAACCAAACTATTTTTGTGTTGACACATTCTTTTTTATTTGTGTTGATTTTGTACTTTTTTTTTTTTTTTTTTCAGTTATGTTCACCTTGTTCAAGGCCCGGGGGCCTCTCAAGGTAGATGGTTACAGAATAAGAGGCAAACCATATGTGGATAAAATAACGGTTAACTGAGGCTTGTAAGACTTGTTAAGATTGTAGTGATCGGGGATGGACACCTTCGGTAGCACAAGACAGTAATTCCTAGAAATAAGATGCTCAAGTAGATCTTTACATCTAAAAAAGAAATAGGAAGGTAATGATGGTGGTTCTCTACAATGGGCGTGGCAGGATGGGTCTTAATCGTGAAGGTTGGAGTGTAGTTCGTCTGAGCACTCTCCGTGGAAATAAGAGCAGTGAGGGGCCTGCGACGTCTCGTCTGTGATAAAAACGGGTTGTAGGGTGGAAAATGATTCGTTATCCACAAGGACTTTTTTCGAGTCTGGAATAGTGAACACTGGATAGCTCCCGCCAATTTGTGGAAGCAGTACTCCATTTCCGGCCTGATCTGGCCCTTGCAAAGGTATTGGATAGCAGGAAGCGTGAGGTACATGCTGCAGACGTACAGGGAACCGAGCATTTTCCCTGCATCTATAGCGATGGATCGCATGTATGACTCCACTTGAGGTCTGGGTTGAATTTCAGTTCCAATATGCGCTCAACACACGGGGCCTCCCAGAGGGAATATTCGTTCACCGTGATCGGTGAAAATTCTGGATCTATCTATCAAATCTGTTCATTTCTCTCTATCAACCTATCTATCTATTGATTTCTCTTTATCTATAACTAAAATGAAAAATGAATTACGTTCGAATGTAGATTTGGTTGGTTATATCTATCTATCTATCTATTTATCTATCTATCTATCTATCTATCTGAGTCTGTTCATATCTGTATATCTATCTATCCGAGTCTGTTCATATCTATCTATCTATCTATCTATCTATCTATCCGAGTCTGTTCATATCTATCTATCTATCTATCTATCTATCTATCAATCTATCTATCTATCTATCCGAGTCTGTTCATATCTATCTATCTATCTATCTATCTATCTATCTATCTATCCGAGTCTGTTCATATCTATCTATCTATCTATCTATCTATCTATCTATCTATCTATCTATCTGAGTCTGTTCATATCTATCTATCTATCCGAGTCTGTTCATATCTATCTATCTATCTATCTATCTATCTATCTATCTATCTATCTATCTATCCGAGTCTGTTCATATCTATCTATCTATCTATCTGAATCTGTTCATATCTATCTATCTATCTCTATGCGTATATGTATCTATCTTTTCATTTCTACCTGTCTGTCGGCCTATCTATTCATTTTTATCGATCTATTTATCATTTCTATCTATCTATCTATCTATTTCTTTCTTTCTTTCTATCTGTTCATTTCTATGCATGTATGTATCTATCTATCTCTTCATTTCTACCTATCGGCCTATCCATTTTTATCTATTTATCATTTCTATTTATCCATTGCTATCTATGCATCTATCTATCTATTTCTTTCTTTCTTTCTCTATCATTTCTATTTATCCATTTCTATCTATTTCTTTCTTTCTTTCTTTATCTATCATTTCTATTTATCCATTTCTATCTATTTCTTTCTTTCTTTCTTTCTTAATCTATCATTTCTATTTATCCATTTCTATCTATCTACCTATTTCTTTCTTTTTTCTATCTATCATTTCTATTTATCCATTTCTATTTCTTTCTTTCTTTGTTCTATCTATCTATCTATCTATCTATCTATCTATTTATCTATCTATCTATCTCAGTCTGTCTATCTGTACAAACACGCACCCACCGTATGAAAATGAGAGACTGCCCTACACATAGTAATAGACCGCAATAGACACTAAATATTACATAAAGCAAGATAGCGAACACACATACACACACAAATTCACTTATACTATTTCTTTCCTGAACACATATTCAGATGTTTAAATGAATACATATGTATTCCTCCATGTGTATGTATGTATGCTTGCTAGTATGCAGGTATGTATGTATCTGCGCAAATATGTGCGTGTACTTGTAACTCATTCTTGACCATAGAATAGCACACACACACGTACTCACACACCAATCTCTCTCTCTCTCTCTCTCTCTCTCTATATATATATATATATATATATATATGTAGTTTTTAGATACAAGAAGATACGTTGTTCTATGCATTTCTGCCTATGTGAATGAATGCGGGCGGTGCTACTGCTGATGCGTATGATATTCACTGTGAGTACATACACACGTATGTGGTGTGTGTATAACTGTATATATATTGACATGTGTACTTAACATCATGTATCCCCGCGTATGTACACACAAGAGACTGTCGGGGTGAAAACTTTAGATTTTGGCATATAATTTCTTTTCAACTTACTCGCACGCCAAACTGCGTGTGAAACTAAAGTATAAAAATAATAATAATAATAATAATAATAATAAATAGAGTCATAGTCTCACTCTAATAATAATAATAATAATAATAATAGTAGTAGTAGTCTATCAAACTCATTAATAATAACAGTAACAATAACAACGTTAACAATAATAATAATAGCGTGCTGTTCTCAAACTCAATAGTAATAGTAGTAGTAGTAATAATAATAATAATAATAATAATAATAATTGTTCTCAAACTCAACAACAACAACAATAATAATAATAATAAAGTTGTAGTTGAAACACTCGGATTGATTGTAAAAAGGTTCTGAAGGGATTCCTTGTAGACCCCAGACCTTAAATTTTAAATAACAGGAAATAATCGTAATCATAATAATAACAATAACAATAATGATAATAATAATAATAATAATTAATAATAATAATAATAACAATTCCCGTTGTAGTTGGAGCCCTAGGATTGGTTGGAAAAGATTCCAGTAGACTAATTGAAGGGATTCCTGGAAGTCCATGCCTCAAGGAGATACAAAAAATTGTTCTGACAAGTACAGCCCACACTTTACGAAGGGCTTTCCTTTATCTATGTAATTTTTTTTTTTGTCAGTGGAAAGTGTCATGATGCCGTTTCTAACCTTAGGTCCCTAGGCGGGACCCGGAAAGAAATGTGTAAACGCCAGAAATCAAGGAAAATAAAAATAATAATAATAATAGCGCTGTAATCGACTCAATAATAATAATAATAATAATAATAATAATAATAGTCTGCTATCAAGCTCAATAACAATAACAATAATAACGTTAACAACAATAATAATAATAATAATAATAATAATAATAATAATAGTGTGCTGTTCCCAAACTCAACAACAACAACAATAATAATAATTTGTCTCCATGCTACACACTTGGCACAGTTTTCATACTTTTGGATTTTAATTGATCGAATGTTAGCATGTATTTTGTCAAGGTGGATTACGATGTTCAGTATCAAAGAATTGCTTGTCAGTTGCTCGACATTAGCCAGGTGGGAGTAATGGGGAAGAACCATAGCCAGAGGTCGAAAAAAGCTGTTTATTTATTTTTAAGTTTGAAGGATGAAGCAGCCAGAGCAACTTGGGAGTCACACCTAAATACTTGACCCCCCCCCCACCTTCCCTGTGAAATCCAGGGTTAACCTGAGATTATTTTCAACTGGGTTCCACCTGTAATGTTATGCATTTTTTTTTTGTTTTTTTTTTAAATTCAAACCTGTCACCACCATATCGCGCGTTTTTGGCTGTGATACATGTTCCCTGCATAATCTTTACCAGGGTGGGTGTCTTCTTGATGGGTATGTTTCTTTACGTTTCGCATATTTGCACCCTTTCTTGGCACGTTGCTCTCCGACCAATAATAATAATAATAATACATGTCATGTTCACACTTCTACCCGATCTTTCAAACAGGAGTAGAGTTATCCCTTGTTTCCTGTTTAGGATTTGGCTTCCGGTTCCTTCTAAAGTAGACTTTAGCTCTACATTCCTAACGCTTGTTCTTTCCTATGCTAATAAATCCACACAGTAACCTTCTACCTTGAGTGACTCTTGGGCCTTGTATTGAGCGAATATTAGTAAAAAAAACAAGCAAAAAACAAAAAAAAGTGGGGCATGAAAGTTTATGTGGATGTCACAGTTATATAACACAACTGAGTAAAAGTGTGAGTGTGTGTGTGTGTGTGAGAGAGAGCGAGAGAAGGGGAGGAGAGATGCATAAATACCAGGACCTTGCCCGAGAACTGAAGGAACATTTTAGTCTAAAATTTTTAGACGAGTGTAACCATCAATATCGAAACGTTTCTTGAATATATTTGTTTGTTTACTTTAATTTTATTTTTTTGTTTAAAAAAACAAACAAAAAAAAAAACGGAAACAAACTTATACTGGAAAACTGATGCAAGGATATTCTTTAAAAAGGTTTAATGAAAATTTAAAACCAACAAGACTACATTGCGACGTACTAGTAGTGAAAGCCATCGATCAAATAATAATAATAATAATAATAATAATAATCATCATCATCATCATCATCACCATCACCATCACCATCACCACCATCATCATCATCATCAGTCAGGAAAACAGATGTAAATAAACAAAGACATGTAGAATATCAGGTAGTGGATGTCGCTGTTCTGTCAGGCAACAGTAAAATGATGCGTGCGTGTGTGTATGTGTGTGCGTGTGTGTAAAAAAAAGAGTGTGTGTGAGTGTGCGAGAGAGACAGAGAAAGAGAGAGAGAGAGAGTGAGAGAAAGATGGAAAAGAAGTACACCACGCACGACCTTGCTCGAGAACTAACAGAAAGACAACTAGACGATTGTAACTTGCCATTTAAAAAAAAAACCCTTGGAATCCTTATTTTTTAACGCCCTTTTACCAAAAAAAAAAAAAGGAAAAAAGAAAAGAAAAAAGTCTTCGAAATCCGAAAAAGCAAAAGAATAAAAAATAAAAAACATTGAAAGACAACTCTGCGATTTGCTGTCACTTGATCCCAGTGAGAATCACTGAGCATAATAATAATAATAATAATAATAATAATAATAATAATAATAATAATAATATTTTTGTAAATATGCATGCGTATCCACTTGACATTTTTTATGAGCGCCTGCAAAAACGAAAACTTGCTTATGTCTGTATGTGTGTAGTGTAATTCCTTGTCGTTTTAGAAAAGAGACCAAGATTTTCCTCGATACAGACAATTATTGACGTTTCCTTTGTGACTGTATAAAATTGTTACTGTGTATAAATAAAAAAATATAATTAAAAAGATGTTTCTATTGAGACGTGTGTGAAAAAAATAGCGTGTAAAAAAAATAAAGTGCTCTTAGAAGATAAGTAAGTGTTACCAATAAATCGTGAGAGAGAAAAAAGATAAAGGCTCACTAGTATCAGTCAGCCTTTTTAAAAAGTAACCACTAGTCCAAAAATAAGTAAGGACTTTGAAAATATTTACAAGGTAAAGACAGAGAGAAAATATAGTGGTTTTTCTTATATGTGATGAGGGTTAAGAAGAGAAAACGTGCCCCTGTAAATTGGGTGAGTTAGTTGCCGTGGGTTTTGGGCTAGACCAGTTGCTATCATATTGTGCTGGGGAAGAAGAAGAAAAAAGAAAGAAAGAAAGATAGATAGAAAGATTAAAAAGAAAGAAAGAAAAAGACATGCAAGAAAAGTGAGTGCCAGATGAAGAAAGAGAGGGCAGAAAGCAAAGCAGACACCCAACTGCAGGTTCTGGCTCAAGCTAACGTGTCTAGGCTTGTCGCAGTGACGAGAAGCGATCTGATTGGCTGTTTCCATATAAGGAGCGATGACATCATTTTTAAAACAAAGTAGACCCGTCAGCTAAACTCCAACATTTGTCTAAAAAATTTGCGGGAATTCAACTTACCCATGGTCAATCTACAAGGTAAGCGCTTCGCATTAAAACCAATGCTTCTGAATTAAGTCGAAATGGAATTGTTAAAAAAAAAAAAAAAAAAAAAGAAAAATATAATAATAATAATACATATATACATACATACATACATACATACATACACACACACACACATTTTTATTTATATACAAACTCTAAAACTAGAATTATACTCGACTCACGGAAAAAATAAGTCTATCTAAACACAGATGTCTTTGTGACACAATAAAACAAACTAGACATTTCTAAAAAACCAAAAAAAACCTTCTTACACTATTAAAAAAAAACAAAAAAACAAAACAAATTCAACACCTAAGGTTTGAATATCTTTTTTATTTGATTATAAATATAATCACTTAACATTTACTTCGTATTGTTGATATTTTGCAAATTATTTATCTCTATTGGCCCCTTTTTTAGGCACGTAGTAGCGGCCGTGTTCGTTGTAGTAAAAATAAAGAGTACAGAATTGGAGGGGGGCGTGTGTGTTTATTTTGAAATGAATTATGCGCACTGTAGGCTGCAAAAAAAATTTTACAGGGAGCAAAAACTGGACGATGTACGTGAAAACTGACTTGACAGGCGACATCAGTGGCATCCCGTCTACTAAAATGCCAATTTTCATCATTCTACCTGCATTTGTTAGGATTTTACACGCATCTTATTTCGCATCTCTTCTGAGCTCGTCTGCTTTCTTGCGACTACAACATCACCACCAACAGCCGCCCCCTTCCTTTTTGTTGTAGTAGCAAACGGGTTTTATTTTGAAGGAATTTATACCCAGATTTTATTATAATAAATCAATTTCTCGCTAATAACTGATGATATTCGACACAATAAATAATATACACTTCATAACTGACGCTGTTAAGTGTTATTTATTCTTTAAAAAGCCATAGTTTGGCTGTGTTTTTGAATATTAAATCATACAGTAGTGGCTGTGGACCCCATCTTTTAATTCCCTTAAAACATGTGCTGTGTGGGGCGCGTATTATCATTTTTCTGGGTTTTGCATATATGCAAAAATAATTGTTTTCCGTCTTTGTTGATGTGTAACTTTTAAATGCATCTCTACACGTGTGCAATGTTGCTTTTTTAAAACTGGGTATGCACGCACATGCTTTATATGCAAAAGGAGGGCACATTGTTGTCTTCTTGCATTTAAAAAGGAGGATTTATTTTTATCACAACATTTGCACATGTTGTTGTTGTTGCTAGCAGTGTTTTGTTATTTTTGCAGGAGTAAATTGTAAATTGTTGTTGTTTATTTTCGTCACTTTTTACATATCTTATGCACACTGAAACTTTTTATTTATTTATTTTTTCTTCTCCTGAGGGGGACTCGCACATACATTAGGAATACATTTTCAATTTCGTTTTTTTTTTTTTTTTTTTTTTTTTTTTGTATGTAAAAAAATCGGTTGGTTGTTGGTAAGTACATGAGATATGAAATGCATTACCTAAAAAATAAGTGCTTTAAAATATTTATTTCGTAGAAATAGTAAAAAGAAAAAACGTTTTTTTTTTGTTTTTTTTTTTTCAAAATATGTTTTTTTCTCTCTCAAAATAAAATATATCTGAATGTATCTGCCTAGAAAAAAAAATACGCGTTATGTAAAAAAAAAATATCTTTTAAAAAACCTGAATTTTTCGTCTCGATTATATTAGGATTGTTTTTTGACAGTCGGAAAATAATAATTTGTTGTGAATTATTCACAATTGTTGTGATGGATTTTTGTCTGACAGTGGTCTAGAATTATTTTAAGGCAAAGAGAACAAGATTTTCTTTTTAAAACTGCAGGTTTGAAGATGCTCCGTCAACATAAATAAATTTAAATTTTAAATTTAGTTAATAATAGTAATGAAGAAAAAAAAAAGAATGCCCTCTTTTTCTTCTTCTTTTTTTTTGACAGTCAGTTTATTTTGTGAAATTGGCTATGATGCCCAAGTTGTAAATTTACTACTACGAGAAGGAATTTACTGCTGTTTATGTTGTTAGAAAAGGTTGTTGTGAGAAGGAGGGGGTTATGGTTATATTCAAAGAAGCAAAGGAGAATAATACTCAAAGTAATAAAAGATGAGCAATGAAAAAAAAAGAAAAGAGAGAGAGAGAGAGAGAGAGAGAAAAGCAAAGGCTGTTTTTGTTGTTGTTTTTTTTTTTCTTTTTTTAAGAGAGACGGGCAAGGAAAAAAAAAGTTTGTAGAAAAATGTAATGTGGACTATGACATTTTATTAAGAAAGAGTAGGAGGAGGGGAAGAGAGAGGGACAAAGAAGAAGAAAGTGAGAAAATGGGATAAAGAAGTGGTGGGGAAAATATCTGGAGGAAAAAGAGAAAAACCGAGCCAAGGAATGGGTTAAAAATCGAAAACGGAGAAGAAAAATTAGGAGGCTGACTTTTTAACAACAGAGGGCCACGCGCCATTGTTTACATTCGCAAAGTCGCAGAGCTACAAAACAGCACGCTTCGACTCTACGCAAGGCGAAATAGTTCGTAGTAAAAAAAACAAAACACAAACAAACTGGAGCAGACATCGGATAGAAAAACCTAACCAGTAAGATAAAATTCAGAAAAGCTCATTTTCCATCATTGTTTACCCTTTTAATAATTGCTACAGGGTCGCGCCTTCATTGTTGTTGTCGTTTGCCACGGAAGAGAGTAGGGATACATCTCCATTTCTCTTTAACTGCTAGATATGGAGTCGACGTTTTTCTCGATGTTGTTATTATTTTATTATCAGCTGCTAAAATGAAAAGGAAAGAAACACTAAACACTACCTTGATGTGAAGAACAAAGCTTAACTTATAAGCTTTAAACTGAATTTAAATGTTTATGGTTTTAAATTTCCTTTTGCAAAGATGATAAAAACAATTATTGCATCATTTTTCTAACCCCGCCAAAAAATGAGCAATTGATTAATAATTAATTTTAAAAAAGTATTTCAGTGAAATGAAATGATTTCGCTATTTAATTAAATAATACGGAATATATGAGGGAGTTATTATGATCGTTTACTGGTCAAATGCCAATGAATAAGGCCAAAGGCATGTCGAAAGGGGGGATCTTTCGACAATCGACATTCAAAAAGCATTTATTTAATAAAGCACTTGTTTCTTCAACCACAGAATGAGCAAAAAAATTAAAAACTTCGCTTCTCTCTTTCCCCAAACAAAATCAATTTAAATAACAGATTTATTTATTTATTCAATATTCTTTCTTTGAAATATTTTTTCTTCTTTTCTTTTTGTTGTTGTATAAAAACGTACAACGTAGGGAAAGGGAAAAAAAAAAAAAAAAAAATGAATGTTTATAAAATTATCTCCCCAAATATTCAGGGCCAGAGAAGCAATATAACGAATTCTCTCGAACACTCTCACGGCGCACGTTGTTCTTCTTTATTTTTTTCTTTACATTTCCAAAATTTTCGGGGAAAAAAAAAGAAGAAGAAAAAAAAAGAAGGATTGTCAACAGTCGTTTGTTCTTTCAGAAAACAGGTTATTTTGTCGTGTCTCTTTCGCCAGACAAAATTTAGGACAATACCTTCTTTCTTTCTTTTTTTTTTTTTATTTATTTTCCTTAGTTTTTTCCCGCTTGAAAACCTGACATGAACCAAAAATCGTTTGTAAACAATTTTTTTAGTCTTGTGCTCACATAACCAAAAAAACTGTGTCTAAGTTTATTGTTGTCATCTTTATAATTATTATTAGTAGTAGCAGTAGTTACTGTTAGTGTTATCTCCTACTTAGTTTTATGAGATTATTATTATTATTATTATTATTATTATTATTATTTTAGTATTACCAACTTTGTTTTCTTTTATGAGATTTAATTAGTAGTATTATATTCTCATATTTTGTTTTATGAAATTATTATTATTGTTAGTAGTATTATCTCCTTTTTGCTTTGTATGAGATTATTATTATTATTATCATAATCATCACCTCTTTTCTCTGTGTATATTATTATTGTTGTTATTACTTAGTAGTAGTAGTAGCATTATCTCGTATTTGTTGTATGAGATTATTATTATTATTATTATTATTATTATTATCCCCTCTTTGCTTTGTATGAGAATATTATTACTTCTGTTGTTAGTAGTAGTAGTAGTATCACCTGAGACTTTGTTTTATATGAGATTATTATTATTTTTTATTATTATTGTTATTATATTATTATTTCCTCTTTGCTTTTAGTTTTTTTATGGGATTATTATTATTAATAGTAGATTTCTCTTTTCCTCTTATTTTTACGTTGTTTTATGTGTTTATTGTTATTATTATTATTATTATTAATTATTATTATTCGATTTATTCAGTTGTCATCATCTTTCTTTTTTGGGTGTGTGTTTTGTTTTTACACTTTAACTTTTTAGTTTAAAACTTATTTTTATTTATTTTCCAAGTGTCGTGTGCGTGATGAGAAAAAACACTATTTTTTCTCTCTCCAAAATTGGACTCTAAATTCTAATCATTTTTATTTCACTTTATTTGAAGTTGAAATCTAGCAATATATCTTTCCTCATTTCAATGTCGGTAATAAACTTTGGCAACAATTATTGACAGAATCGAACGATTGCTTATTGATTTTTGAAAATAACTTTTACATTTTGGTGAATCATTGATGAATCATTTTATTGTTTTCAAGGATTTTATTTTTAAGGCTTAAATTCTAAACGACATTTAAAGTGATAATAATAATTATATTATTATTATATTAATAATTATTGTTATTATTATTATTAATAATCATAAATAAAAAATAAAATTTTTAAAAACAAATCCAACATTTTTTCATAAAACAATAATAATTATTATTAAATAATAATAATAATAATAATAATAATAATAGATAGATAAATAGATAGATAGATAGAAAATAAAAATAAATAACCTTTTTAAAATTAACCAAAATTTATTTTAGAGAATCGTTTGTTGTAAAACAATAATAATAATAATTATTATTATTATTATATAATTATTATATAATATTATTATCATATAATAATAATAATATTAATGATAATGATAATAATAATGATAATAATAATAATAAATAAAATATAGTATTTTTAAAATTAACCAAAATTTGTAGAAACGTTTTAGGTATTATAATAATAATAATAATAATAATCATTATTTAAATAATAATAATAATAATAATCATTATTTAAATAATAATAATAATAATCATTATTTAAATAATAATAATAATAATCATTATTTAAATAATAATAATAATAATCATTATTTAAATAATAATAATAATCATTATTTAAATAATAATAATAATAATAATAATTATTTAAATAATAATAATAATAATGATAATAAGAAAATAAAGTAACTTTTAAAATTAACCCAAATTTAGGGAAACGTTTTTCTTATAGCAATAATAATAAAATTATTATTATTAAATAATAATAAAAATAATAATAAATAAAAAATAAAATATAAATAAAGTAACATTTTGAAAATTAAAATTAACCATATTTTAAGAGAAACGTTATTGAAAAAAAAAAAAAACAACAATAATAATAATAATAATATTAATAATGAGAAGTAGAAACTAATGCAAAACAAAACATCAACAATTTCGCGTTAAAAAGACAAAAAAAAAAATAAATGAAGGTAACTTATTTTCAGGTCATATCCTGATTAAATTTATTTCTCTGACTGATTTGGCGATTATGAATTATTTCGGTTTTTTATAAAGTAAATAAAAATTACTTTCAGTTTTCACTGGACTTTTTCAATGTAGTTCTCTGAATGTAAGAAAAAAAAAAAGAAAAGAAAAAAAGTTCACTTTTTTTTTTTACTATTTTCTTCTTTCCTGACTAATGTAAAATGTGTTTTTTGCCCACCAAAATGAAGTTTGCACAGTTTGTTTATCTTGTTCGTGCCCATGGTCTATGGGAATAGGGTATATGGTCAGTCAGAGAAGAAGAGCAACATCAGGGTTGGTTAAAAAAAAAAAATGTAATTATTTGTACAAGGCGGCTTAATGTTCTTGTGGGCTTTTGTTAAAAAAAAACAACAATAAAAGCACTGGAGAAAAAATATAGCAATTTGGGTTTTTTAGGATATCAGGAGACAGAGAAGTAAGGGACGAAAAATTGAGAAACAGACTGATATATATATATATATATATATATATATATATATATATATATATATATATATATATATATATATATATGTTGTTCATCTATCTATCTTAGCCTGTTCATATCTATCTATCTATCTATCTATCTATCTATCAGTCTGTCTATCTATCTTTCTCTCTCTAGCTGCTAAAGTCTATATTTATATCTATCTATTGCTGTCAATTAATACCTCGATATCTCGCTCTCTCTTTCCCTCAATATATATATATATCTGTGTGTGTCGATTGTCTCTATATAAGTGTATTGTATCAATTAACTTAATACCCATTACATCAATTAATATCTCATTAATATCTATGTATGTCAATTATGTCTCAGTTAATTAATACCTCAATTAATCTTAACTAATATCAATTTCAATGAATATTTATTTAAATTAATATATATCTCAATGAATATTTATCTATTGATTTTTATTCTATCCCAATGAATATCTCTCTATCTCTCTATCTCTCTATCTCTCTATCTATCTATCTATATATCTATCTATCTATCTATCTATCTATCTATCTAAATCAGTTCTCTCTACTCTAGCTAAATAATCACACAAGAGGAACTGCTAAAAAGTTCTCGACCCAATCCACTTCCCAAATCTGATGTTTGGTCATTATTCATTAAAATACATATTTTGGGAAGGGAATCTGTCCAAGAACTATTCAACACTCCCTTGTATGTGTGTGTGTGTGTGTGTGTATGGGGAGAGACAGAGAGACAGAGAGAGAGAGAGAGAGAGAGAGATGAGTTGATAAAAAAATAAACACGCTGACACAGAGATTGACAAATGTAAAGACACACTCATACAGAGGCGCGCGCACTCACACACACACACACACACACACACACACACATGTGTGCGTGTGTGTGATTGCGTACGCGGAAGAGTAAAAGAGGCAGGCAAAGGAGAAAACATTGAAAATAAAGGTTGAAATAATGAAGATAGATGGACACATAGATAATGAGCAGTCTGATAGAGATATAGACAGATAGACAATGAGCAAACTGAGATAGATAGATAGATAGATAGATAGATAGATAGATAGATAATGGCAAACTGAGATAGATAGATAGATAGATAGATAATGACAAACTGAGATAGATAGATAGATAATGACAAACTGAGATAGATAGATAGATAGATAGATAATGAGCAAACTGAGATAGATAATGAGCAAACTGAGATAGCTAGCTAGCTAGATAGATAGATAGATGGATAGATAGATAGAATGATAATGAGCAGATAGATTATCTATCATAGATAATGAGCAAATAGATAGATAGATAGATAGATAGATAGATATAGATAGATCAGAAACAGGTAAAGGCGGTCCACTACACACATCTCCGCAAACACTTGACTGATGACGTAACAGTTTTATTGTTATTTACACGGCGTTCACGCTGTCAGCCAGTCAGATTCATTTGAGCTTGAGAAGGAGACGACAAGGTAAACTCGCTCTTACAAACATCAGTTTTCTTCCTGACTATTACTCTTCTATTTCTACTTACATAACACGCAAAATAGTTTCGCTTTGCAGATATACACTTGCTCGTCAAAAATGCGAGCCCTGCTTTTTTGAAACATCCAATGTGTGTATATATATATATATATATATATATATATATATATATATATATATATATGAGAGAGAGATATGAAAGGTAAAAAAAAATATTTGCAAACTTATACAAAAGATGACAAAACGTTACTTTAAAAAATTATAGTATCCATCATTCACTTTTGAGTTCATCGTTTTTTAGATAATTTTCTGTTTATTTTTGTTTAAATTAAGCCACGACGCGAAATAAACATTAGAAAAACAGGTACAATGAACTTTTGGAAAAGGGATACTGAACATAAATTTTAATTGTTTTTTCTTATTTATATATATATATATATATATATATATATATATATATATAAAGTATTTAAAAGTATTTTTTATAGAAGAGATTTCTACATGATTACAATAATAGTTTAATTTAAAATTATAAACACAATTTTAATACATTTTTTTTTAAATTTGGCGTAAAGTTTGACCCGATCGACAATTAAACTTTTCCTTTTAACTTAAAAGGAAAAGTTTAATTATCGATCGGGAGTATTTTTTCTTCCTAGTCTTCTAAGTAAACTTTCCCTATTTTTTAAATCAACATTCGGATTCCTATCATAATATATATATATATATATATATATATATATATATATATATATATATATATATATATATATTACCTGAACTTGAGCAATGATTGACCAGTGGAAACATACGCAACTATAACAACTTTCTTTATATGAAGAGTTTAAAATTTCGTATAAATGTATTTATATTTGCAAAACTTATACAAAAGATGACAAAACGTTACTTTAAAAAAAATTATAGTATCCATCACTCACTTTTGAGGTCATCATTTTTTAGATAATTTTCTGTTTATTTTTGTTTAAATTAAACCACGACGTGAAATAAACATTAGAAATACACTTCGACAAGCATAAACTACGGAAGCTTCTTAAGTTTGGATAGTGTTTTTTTTTTTAATTCTTCGTCTCGCGGTGGATAGAGCGTTCGCCCTGATGGGGACCCCTTTACATCTTCAACGATTTACTATTTCTAAATTTCTCGTTTGATGTGCCGCGTCCTTTCAGAATATAGGTGGTCATGGCTCTCCACAACTTCCTGCTCATTTACCATCACTCGTTGTCCCTGTTCTACCATTCATTCGCAAGTAGATGACTCAGTTTTTTCCCTCATTTCTCTTGTCTTCCCGCGAGTGTTAAATTCTCTAGGCTTTCTTTTCTCATTATATGTCGCAGAATTTTCAACTGTCTCCTTCTAAATGTAAACATATGCTTCCGTGTCGTTCCCATTGCGCTGAAGACATCTTCACTTCTCACATGTTCCGTCCATGGTATTCTCAGCATCCTTCTGTAGATCCAAGTTGAAGTTACTTCTTCATCTGCGTTGTCAAACATTTACTGCTATATAGGATATAGTACATTACATAACTGTTCAGCACTCTTTTAGTCCTGGGTATGACGATAAACTGCATCCGGCAGCAAGGCGTCTGATCAGGAGTTTGGTGGTTTTGAGGAGCTCTTTAACTGCTGTTGTTCCCGGGTGATAGCACCTGTTAGGGTGTCAGCTATGGGTAAAGGGTATCCCCCCCCCAAGAAAAAAATTATGAAAGTATAAAAACCGTAAACTATTTATAGCAATATGACCAACAACTCATTTTATCTGTAATTGAAGGCATACAATTGTGTTCAAAATAGTTAGATTTCGGCATTAAATAACCCATAGAGGTGTTGATATGCCGCTAAACAAAATCAAGCAACATGAAAGAACTCTTTCATGATATTAATCCATATAAAATCCTACAATTTCTTAAAGAATCAAACTGTATTCCAAAATATAACTTCAAGAAAACTACAACATAAAACACACCTATGACCTCCTCTAGTAATCCTGCCCACATAAACATTTATATGCGCAAAAGCTGTGTATCATGTACCATATATTCAATTGCGAAAGCAGAATAACATATATCATGTTTTTATTACTTCAAACCACCCAAGACAATTAATTTTCGCCATTAAATGATCCATGAAAGTATTGATATGCCGTTGAACAAACAGAACAAACAAACAAGTACTCTTTTCTTTATTTCTAACGCCAGTTTCCTATCTCTTTGCGTTCGTCAGTAGAACCGTCTCTCAGCTAGC
>CAHIKZ030000547.1:1652500-1692500 GCA_903632075.3 Acanthosepion pharaonis
TTGCATTTTCGTTGTCTTAAATCGCCGACAGAAATATTTCCCTTTTGTCTTTAGTCATATTTTCTTTTTACAGATATATTTTATTTTTATTTATATCTGAATTTTTACATCCACACCCATGTGTGCGTGTTTATTTATATATATATATATATATATATATATATATATATATATACTGGCTGTCCATAAATTTAGTGTGCACTTTAAAAAATTTATAACTTTATTTGTATTTGCAATAGAAATAATCTGTAAAAAATATTATAAAGTTTAATGTGCCTAGTTTTAAGTATAGCTAAAATAACTAATGTGATTTCAGGCATTACTGTAAATCAGTTGGCAAATGTTTTCCGTGAACTGCAAAATCGTATTACCCTTTGTATTGCTAATGATGGAGGACATGTTGAAACTTAAAATTTCAATAAAAGCCTAAAAGATATAGATTTACTTCTTTCTAATCCTTTTTACAAATTATTTCTATCACAAATACAAATAAAGTTATAATTTTTTAAAGTGCACACGAACTTTATGGACACCCTGTGTATATATATATATATATATATATATATATATATATATATATATATATATATATGTATGTATGTGTGTGTGTGTGTGTGTTAGCTTTTTACTTTCTTGTGTTTCTATGTGTCGTCTGCTCAAAAAAATGAAAACCATTGAGATATCTTTTTATCTTTGTTTACAATGACAATATCTAGTTTCCTGTCTTGGATTGGGAGATCGTTTAAAAATAGCAAATTTTATTCTCTAGGACGGCTCTTTGTCCGTGTTCATAGCAATTGACTACATGGTCAAATTCAGGTTATTTGCACGGTTCTCAATAGGCCGCCATTCCCATACATTGATGACTAAAGCTTTTTAACTGTGGTAGGTACTATTTATGCTTGATATTTTTACATCTTTTTTTCTTTCTTTCAGAAAACAAAGCGGAAAAAGTGATTGGATAACAACGGAAATTTTTTTTTTACGGATTTATTTTTCTTTCTTTAAAATTTGGGATTAAAATTTAAAAAAAAAAGCAAAAAAAAACAAAAAAAACACCTAAACATTGTGATTTCGGCTCCATCAACAATGCAAGCACCTCCAGTGGACCCAACTGGAGATAGCTGTGAGAATGTTAGCCTAAATCCTAAACCCAGCCCCCATCAAACAGGACCCACAGATGTGGTGAATGCACAATATCGTTCGGGGTCGGTGACCTCCTGCCTATCGACCATGTCACCTTGTTCCCCGCCTGCTGGATGTAGAGACAGTGGATATGTTACAGACGGGTCGCCGGCTAATATATCGGCAATTTCTTTTCCTTTTGAGCAAAGTCCGGATCAACCCTTACATCAGTCTTTGCCGTCATCACCATCAATGTCTCAGACGATGCGATACCGATACCATCACTATTATCATCATCACCATCGTCAGCAGCACTCTCATCCACCTTATTATCACACTCAGATGGCGACAGTGGCTTACGGGGCCGTCGGTGGCCACGGTCCCGACACGCCAGCCCCGAGCAGTGTCAGTAGCGTGGACGACCATGTCATCAATGAAAACGACTCGCAGGACGACGTCGACGATTCGAACAACGACGACGACGACGATGACAATGATGACGACGACGAGGAGGAGGAAGACGACGTGTTCGCAAGCGACAGTGTCTCCGAGAGTTTCCAGGACGACACTGCCCCCAGCTATCCTCTTCGGGCTAGTCAACCCATCCCTATACGCAACCCAGGCAGGTTGAACCGGTACAACAACAACAACAACAACAACAACAATAACAACAACAACAACAACAACAATTACAATTTGGGCAATGAGATACTTACGCTCGATATGCAGCTTGGTTCGAGTTACCCATTTGATGACAGACCCCGACCTTGGCAGCATCTGTATGCTCTTCGGACTGGCAGCGAAATGAGTCCCGAACTTGACCACGTAGGAAATGTATATATTCCTTGCAGTTGGGCCCCAGAATTACGACGGACAATTGGCACCCAAACGCATCCCACCTTCCATACGAACCCTTTATTTAATCTTGCTGCCTGCCGCTTACGGACTCAACAACGTTTTGTCGCCAGAACAGGTTTGTTTTATTTTTATTTCTAATCTTATTTTCTTTGAATTCGGTTGACTAACTTTTTCGAACTTTTTTTTCTTTCACATATTAATGATTGTGTATGCCATAGACAAACACACACACACAAAATAAATAAATAAAAATAAGACGGAGAGGATTTTAGGAATTTGCAGACACATCCGTGCCCCCCCCCCAAAAAAAAATCTGAAAAATTAAATCATTTTTATTTAGGGTTTTGACATAAATAATCCAGACTCTTACACACTGCACAGTCTAGTTTTATTTTAAATGTTCAGTGCAATTGCATTTATATATAAACAATAAAATTCCAAATGTAACAAATCCATTGGTATAATCCAAGTGGGTCTTAGTAATATAAAATATTAAAACTGATTATTGTTTAAATGTTTATTAATTATTTACTCTGTAATAATAAATTATAAATACATTGAGCTCTTTTTTTTTGATCCGTTTTAATATTTTATATTTATGATCCACTTCGATTATATACCAACGGATTTGTTATTTATTATATATATATATATATATATATATATATATATATATATATATATATATATATATATATATATATCGGGACCCGTATAATAATTATTTATACGGAAACAAGGCCGTTGCTTGACATATACGAAAGAAAGAAAAAAGAAAGGAAAAAAAAAAGAAAGAAAAAATATTAGATCGACGAACCAGGTTCAATTTACAGCCTGTTTCGTTTATTTTCGCAATAAAACACTTGGCAAAGGTATGAATTAACTCCCCCCCACTAGTTATAGGTTAAGTAACAGGATAGATTGGGCTTTAAAGCCTCAGGTGGCAGTCAGTCTAGGAGAAGGAAAACTCTGGATTCAAAATCATGAACGGGAAACCACTTCATTATCTTTCCCAAGTCATGGCCATAAAGAAAATCAATCCCCGGTGACATCATTTAAAATATGAATGATTTTATTTTTAAAACACTGAATTTTTCTTAAGATTAATTCTTGCATTAATTGAAATTCAGTTGACTTTTTATTTTAAGCAAGTTTATTTATCATCTAATGAGTAATAAAAATAGTTACATCACCACCTTCTTCACCCCGACAAAAAAAAGTTTTCGATAACTATCAACGATACTAATGTTCATATCGACGAACTTCCATCCAATTAAATGGCTTTAAAATATTGCCTTCTTGGCTAAAAATATGACTGTGTAAAACGAATTCAAAGCTTATTTAAAGCTATTCTTCTATGTGATCATGGCTCTCCACAATTTCCTGTCCGTTCTAGTTCTTAATAAATTTAGTCTTTTTGTTTAGAGCTATAAAACGGATAGAGAAAACGAAATATTTTTTTTTACATATAATTACGAAATTTTTTAAGTATTAAAATGAAAAAAATAATTGCATTATTTTCTTATCACTTTAAAAGATCATTTGTCAGTATATTGCAATCCAAGAATTGATCACTCTTTAGCAAGTTTTATTTTTTTAATAGTCTTCTCATGCGCTTTCACACTCACTAATCCCTTGCGTCTTAGTGGCATTATCGCCTTGCTTGGGATGAAATGATATTACGTAAAACCATCTAAGCACCAAATGGGAGATTTGTTTTCACGTAATTTGAAAATTAATCTTTTTTTTTCTTTTTTTATGCGTTTTAACTCATTGTTTGTTTTTTTTTAAAGAAATTTGACGTATATTTGTTGGATTACACACACACACACACACAAATATATGTGTGTGTGTGTGTGTGTGTAAAAGTTTGTCACTGATTTATGTTATCCACAGCTCTCCTACTTCAGAGTTTCGTAGGCGTCCACTCTTCAGGGGATATATATATATATATATATATATATATATATATAAACACACACATATATGAGTGTGTGTGTGTGCGTGCGTTACAATGTTTAATTTATTTAATTTCGAAATTAATTAATTTTAAATCGGTTGAAATTTTAGACATGCATATAAATGCTGATGATATAAAATAAAAAAATAATAGAATAATTTTTCTCTTTTCCTTTTCTGTAAGCTGAACACATCACTTACGCGCAGACTCAATCAAAGTACACAAGTCGCGTGCCCACACACACACACACACACACACACATATATATATATACACACACGCGCGCGCATACATAGATATATCCAGTGTACATGGACTACCTCCTTCCCCCCCCCCATCCATTTGCACACAATATACTCCTTCTTACGTCACTCTCTTCTTCACACATACACACTTAAATGACCTAATTTGTAATATTTAAATTGCTTTGAATACACTGGAAATATTTCAAAATTTTTCTTTGGCGGGAGAATCAAGGATTGGCTCATAAAAATAATAATAATAATAATAATAATAATAATAATAATAATGAAACTCTTCCCCCTTCTTTTTTTCTAGTTGAACTTATTTAAATTAAGGAACTAGCTAACTGATAAAAAAAAAATGGCTTGTCCCTACAGGATATACAAGATCACAGGTCTCCACAGCTTCCGCCTCTTTAATATCTGTGAATTGTTATGACTCTTTGGGAAAGACAGTCCAGTGTTTTCGCGTAACCTTCACGTTTTTTTTTTGTTTTTGTTTTTTTTAATTCAAAGCAGTCTTTCTTCCTTCAGCACGTAGGTGATCATCTCTCTCCACAGTTTCCTTTTCTTTATTTTCTGTGAACTGTCATGACTCCTTGGGAAAAATAGTGGAGTGGTTTCCCATTGCCTTCTCCGCATTTTTGAATTAAGAGCTTACCTTGTATTAGACTGGTTGCCAGCCAAGGCTAGAAAGCCTGAGTCTACTCTATTTAACTCTTAGCTTAGAAGAGAGAGGAAGAGATGGATTCGTACTTTTTCTAAGGTCATTTGTACGAAACTCAACGCAACAGATCACCACGCAATTTAAATGAATAAATTAATAAATAAATACTAAGTTCATCTTTACATGTATGTATGTATATATAAAAATAAACACGTTTTAAGAGGGACGTTTTCAAATTATTTGCATACAACGCATAGACTGACGTATCAGGTTTAGGGCTAAGAAGGAATGTATTTCTTTAAATGACAGGTGCGCAAGCTTCGAGTGCTTATGTACCTAATTGTTACAGAATATACTGGCTTCTTCAAGATCAATACATTATTTTAGAGAGCAAACGCTAATTAGTAATGAATATAATAATTTAATAGTGATTATAAGTGAGTGTGTTAATTTTTAGTTCAATCAAATTGATAGCAATGACAAGTTCACAGTGACAATACTTCTTTTTTTAACTATTGTTATACTGCGACTATAAGGACATCAGTTTCTATTACGACTATTTTTGCTGATATTTAATGATTGCTTATGATGATGATGACGGCAGTGGTAGCAGCAACAGCAACAGCAGTTGTCGTCATAAAATAAACAATAATAAACGTTAATTAAGCATTTAGCAACCGACCTATCGTGTTTCTTTATGTGGTCACAACACGCCCTTGTTGACATCAACTTAAAACTTATTTTTCTTACCATTTTTTTCTACTATTTTTAGAGGAAAGAAAATCTAATTATCATTTGCGATATGTATGTGGTCACAACAGGCCCTTGTTAACATTTTTCTCTAAAATTTTTTTTTTTTAATTTTTCTCCTCTTTTATAACTTTTTAAAGTTGTGAATAAATTCGCTTTCCTTTTTAAATTTATTCGTTATTCTTTGGCTGACCGTTGTGTAGCACGTACAAAAACAAGCTAAGCATGATTATTTTATTGTGTGGGTGCTGGGGTGGAAGGTTAATTGCACGAAGCACTGACTGAATATAATTACAAACACCCACCTCAATATTTTTCTCTCCTTCCATGTCAATGATGGAGCCCTTAAGATTGCTTAGCTTTGCTTATATAGCGAAACAGTTAAATAAAATATAAAGAGAGGCAGTTAATTAAATAGCTGATAATGAAAAATTAGCAATGTTAAGCCACAAATCAACCCAAATTAACTTTTGTGTAAAATTTCATTGATCGTAAGAAGAAGAAAAAAATTTACTGATTATCTATTTTCTGCTACGGATGGACATTCGAGAAATAATCCTTGTATATAGCGAGGAAAATGCAGTTGTAGTAGTTTAATTTATTCGTGTTTTCTGATTTTGTTTTGGTTTGTATTCAGACTAGAGAATTGAAAAATTGTTTTATGTGCAAACTGCATTACTATTAAACAAGAAACATTTATTTGTAGATTTTTTTTGCGCATTCGTTTTTGAATTAGAAATTTCACTTTTTGGGGGAGAATTTTTTTTTTCCACATTAGTAAATAAATATGCAATTTAATATCAGCTAATAAATATTTTCTGTACATAAATTATTTTTCTAAAGTTTTTTTTTTTTTTAATGGTAAATTAAAAATTG
Source organism: Acanthosepion pharaonis (assembly GCA_903632075.3). Taxonomy (NCBI): domain Eukaryota; kingdom Metazoa; phylum Mollusca; class Cephalopoda; order Sepiida; family Sepiidae; genus Acanthosepion; species Acanthosepion pharaonis. The sequence goes on from CAHIKZ030000547.1 coordinate 1,658,979, forward strand.
CTTCTTTTGTAGATTTCTTTACCATCCATTTTTTTACCTAAAAAAAAAAAAATTTTTTTTTAAGTGTTTTTTTTAAGTTTACCATTTTATTTTTATTTTTTAAATAATATAATTTTATTTTAAATAAGGGAATATTGAAATTAATATTTTATTTTTTTAAATATGCGTCCAAATGTCAACATAGACTTTTACTTTTTAGCAGACCTCATATTGCGGATATCGATTCTTTATTATGCTTGTATTTTTTTCTTTCTGGCTGGATGTTGATATTTTTCAGCTAAAAAAAATCCTTGTAAAATATTATTCCCAATTTTCCACACCCAATCCTCTCACCAAATTAAAAAAAAAAAAAAAAAAAAAAAAAAACGTACTGAACTATTTAGCATATATATTTATAAATTTTTAAAATAATAATGATGATGATGGCGAAAAGAAGAAACAGCAGCAGCAGCTCCTCTCTTCGATTTTTTTTTAATAACCAAAAGACAAGACTCTTTTTTTTTTTTTCTTTTTTTAAGAATAAGATAAATTTTTACTTTCGGCAAAACAAATGCTCATCATTAACCAGTCATCCCCAATAATGACATATTTTGACTAAAATCTGTCACAAGGCCAAAATGATGCGAGACGAAATGAAGATTGTGGTGCACCAATCTTCCAAAATGGGAAGGGCGTACCTCCGTTCGAAATCTGTTTTGTTTTTTGTTTTGTTTTCCCCAAGGTTCGAACATCAAACATCGGCGCCGGCGAGAACTAAAAACGCAATTGTCGGCCCCACCTTGTTCATGTTTTATAGATAGTAGTAAGTTTAAGTAGAAGCTCTCTGAGGAGGAGGAAAAGGAGGAGTTTCCTGAAACGAACAATTGTGTTGGCTACATTCACCCTGAACGTTATGTGTACTTGCTGGGTACACCCGGACATCAGTGCGCGCGTTTACGTGTACTCCAGCACTGAATAAAGTACAAATAAAAATATAGTCGAAACGTGTCAGGCTTGGACTTCTTCACAGACGCTGGTTCAATCCTTCTTTTTTTTTTCGTGAACCAGTACATTTGGGGCTGTCTGTGGAAAGTGTGTTTATCATTATTATTATTATTATTATTATTATTATTATTCGCTCTAATTTTTCTTTTGGGTATTGAAAAGGTCAATTGATACCAAGTGTCCTCACGCCATTATTATTATCTGTTGTCTTTTCTTGGGGGTGTTTTCTGGCGTTCAACACTATCTCAAATAAAAAAGGTAAGGGATACCCCCCTCCGCCATCAATACTGGAAAGAACACTTAAAACTTAAAAACCTATTTTTCTGAAAAAAATTGTTTTTTAAGAGTAATATTCTATAAGTTTTAACCGACAGTAGCACTGGCTGCTTGATCAATAAATGCCGAATGTTTCCTTATAAGGAAACGGCTTACAAGGTCAAGTAATGCTAAGTCACCTTGCCTTTATTATTATTATTATTATTATTGAGTATGATTGCAGCGCTCTAAGTAACAGTTGGATACAAATATACGAAACCTCAAATACCCACACCCAGTCTGATAATAATGGGTATATACCAGCAGGTACGTGCATCACAGCCAAATGTGTGAGACATGGTGATGATGATGATATTATTATTTGATTATCATCAATCCTTCGTTTCTGGGAATATTTTTAGGTCGTGGCATGACAAGGCACTCAAGCGCATCCCCCAATTAAATTTACCATATTAAGCTCTACAGTTGTCTAAAAAAAAAAAAAAAAAAAAAATCTGTTTGAATGGTAGATTTTTCGAAACTGCTTATTCGGTACACATGCACATTCCGTGTGTAGGTTTGATTGACGTGTCTCTACTACTCATAAATGCAATCTGTCTGTTTAAAAATATGCGCACCAGATTTTTAATAAATAATTTCAATCTTCCACATCATTTATAATGTTTATTTATCTAAGTTGTTCGTTACAGTCGCCGGTTATTTGATGACAATCCGTGTTAAAAAAAAAAAAAAAAAAAAAAAAAAAAGAAAGAAAATATTTGTTAAAAATACACGAACGTGTTCAAATAATTTTATTTTCTCTTTTCTTCCGTACTATATCGTCGTTTGTTTCATTAAGGCCGGAGAACTTCTCGGCCGGAAATAAACTGGAAAAAGGAATTTAGGTTTTGGTGAGAAATGAAATGATAGCTCCTTTTTTTTTTCTTCTTCTGTGCATGTACTTTTACCGTGACACAATGCTACTAAGTATGAGACACTCAGTGAGGACCGAATTCACTTACAAGATCAGCTTGTTAACCATTACACCACGACATAGCGCCAGTGTGTCTCTAGAATGAAAAATATGTAGTTATTTTCATACGCACAGTATATGCGAAATCACCGTGTACATTTATTTGTAGGTTAAATAAATTATAAATAATTTTTATTTATTTAGTTTCGTTTGCCCAAGGTCAAATGAAGAATTATGAAGATTATGTAGCGCCAATCTGTTCATAGTGTCATTTATGTACCCTTGGTGTTTACTCACACTGGTGACAGATACACCTGACTATTATCATTGCACTATGTAAATTTCAATAATTTACATAAAAAACTAACCTCGTCCTTGTACATTTCAAATTTTAATCCACGCCCTCATGAAAAAAAATTGAGAAGTAATCGTTTTTTTAGTATCAGTCATGAAGCAATAGTTTGGTTAGTAGCATTATTAAATTAATAGTATTGGTACTCACCTAAATTATAATAAGTTAGTATACCTTCTGGTCAATTTTTTTATATTTAAACCATAAAAATATATTTCCACGTAAGAATTTTTGTGTGTGAAATTTAAATTATTATTCTTAGTGGTATTGTTAGTAATTTTTAGTTTTGATATAGTCTCCTTTTTTTACTAATGTATTACTGGTAATTTGTTTTGGGATTTTATACACATATTTATCGAATTTAATATGCATGTAAGTTAATAATTAATAATAGTAATGTTTTGTTAAGGAGTACGCATGTAAGTTTAAGTTAATTAATGATTTGTTAAAGGAGTACCCTTTATGCTGTTGATGAGGATGGTGATCAGATCAGCCTTATTGTAGGAATGTAGGTCCAATGTCTCTGGGATCTTAAATGTGCTTGGTTGGTGAAGCTCCTTTCCGTCCACTGACAGACGGACTAGATTTCGGATAGGCCAGAAAACTCTGGAAATGCTTAGTGACCATTTTTTTTTTTTTTTTACGAAATGTAAAAAATTAACACGAATTGTAAGTACTAGTAAGTTAAAGTAGTAGACAATTTCATTTAAAAAAAATGAAGCAAAAATTACTTATTTAGTACTTTTTTAAAAATTTACTTGGTATTTCGATACTAAAATAAAAAATCAAAAAATCATTCTTCTTGATAATTATCAAATTACAACTACTACTTCAAAATAGTGAGTTCGTTTCTCACTGGGTGCCCCATACAATTCAACATTTTTGGTTAACATGCAAAAATAAACTCAACCACCGACTGCTACTATTCGTTGACTTTTCGCGTCAGTTAATTAAGTTAAGTATCTAGTAAATAATAATAGTCGGCAACCAAAAACGTTAATAAGGCCCTTGCAACATTAGCATGTTTGCCGTATTAAGCAGTACTGTAGATTTCACTTGTTCATTTCCGACAAAGTGTAAACACATTGGTGTTTTTTTACGACCACTGTTGTGCAAGCATTTCCTCGCATTTTCTTATTGTTGAATGTTATGTCAATAGAGCGAGGCCATAGTAGTAGTCACTCAACACGATAAGTCCTTTTTTTAACACTTGAAGAACCAAAAACATTGAAAAAAAAACAAAAAGAATTTTTAATTTAAAAACAAAAAATAAGAATTTGTCATTTTATTCTTTCCTTGAAAATATAAACAACTTTTTTCTTCAAGGTATTATTGCTTGTTTTAAATGAAAATATTGGTTTTTGATTTCCTGTGCAAGTAAATGACATTTTTTAATATTTAATTTATTAACGATGTTATTGTTATTTGTGAAGAAAATCGTTTTTAAATCGATTCATTTAATTGTAATAAAAAAAATAAACGAATTGTTATTGTTCTTGCAAAAATCAATAATTTAAATAAAAATTATTATTAAATTAAAAAAATGATTATGAATAAAAAAAAAAAACTAACTCAAAGTACATATTTTAGAAAAAAAGCCACAAATTTATAAAAACTTTTTAAGATTTATTTTTACAAATAGTGGAAGTAAAAATATACTGTTTAAAAAGGGGGTCAGTAATATGTAAAAATGTCATTTTTTTTTCTGCTCGTAGAAAGCATATAAATCGACAACTGACAGGCCAAGAAGCAGCTTTTGAAGCAGAATCGATATATTGTAAATATTTGGATGTGACTTGAAGATTGCTGTTGTTGTTAAGAGTCGTCATGTTGCTTGTGACGTCAGAGCAGCATGGCGAAGACTCCCGCCATTTCCAACAAGGGGGAGAAGGAGTGCAAGAGAAACCAACTCAAAACCACTGTTTATATTTTCAGCGGAAAATAATAATAATTGAAAATTACATCAACTATAGACAATACCGCCGATTATAGGTTTAGTAATGATCCCCTTCGTCTACGGTCGCATTTACATGTAGTGACGATCATCCCAAAATGAAAATTATTCCCTGGAAAAATCTAGGGAATTGATTAAATATAACGTCAACAAAACAAACCAGGGTTTCAATTTTTTCCCCTTGCTACAAATGTGTAGTACTACTATTTATCCTACACAGTAGTAGTAGGACCCAGTTTTGAAAGGCTTTCTTATTGGGGTTACAAAAAATATCTGGGCTACTTTTAATAATAATATTGCTGGTGATCAACAATGTTTCTTAGCCTTTTTTTTTATTATTTTAAGATTTAAGACTAAAAAAAATCAGCTTTTTAAAAGCTTCCTTTTCTCGAGAACGAAGCAATAATTAATTAGTAACTTAAGTGTTAGTTGTAGTTATAGTAAAAATTCACGAAATCCTTTCGATTTGTTGTCAGATAATCAGTTTCATCGTCAATTCAATATTTCAATTGATACATTCAAACAAAATTAATTTGAACAAATTATAATGTCAATTAAAAAAATATAGAAATAATTATTTGGGAAATAAATTTTAAATGGCGCGTTTAAAAAGTATTTTTTTGCATATATTTTTAAAATTTCTGCATCCAAAATTAAAGCATTATTTTAATTTATGCTAAATTAGGATTAAGAAGACTGATTGTTTGGGAGCAGTACTGTCTTCTTACAGGACTGAATTGTTTTTAAAAGCAAAATCCAGAGTTCCGAAATTCCTCCTTGTCAGTTCACTAAGAATTAATGAAGGCCTTAAAATTGATGTATTATTATTTATTTAGCAGTTGTGAGCTGGGAAGTCATCGTGTACTGACTCTAGTAGTGTAGTAAGCTTTTGAGAAGTATTTGGAGTTGTAATTTAACGTGAAATAAAAATTCGTGATTATTCCAATCCAAAATAAATAATTATAAAGAATTTTTCTTAATTTGCGAACATTCGTAAGGCTTCTTCGCACATTTTTTATTTGAGGCTTCGAAAGAAAGGTCAATGCGTTATGGTTCAATCGATTGATTTTTTTTTTTAAAGGATGCGACATATTTATGTTAACAACGTTCAGCTATTACTTTTTTTAGTTTTTTTGGTTTTTTTTTTCAATCAACCTGTTTTCCAGCCATCATCAGGTGACATGTCGAAATTACGAACTATAGATAAAATTCCAAAGCGGAAAAAAACCTGTTCCCTTTCCTTACCAAAAGGAAATTGATTATTATTTTTTTTTTTTTTTCAGTTTCAAAAAAAAAAAAAGAGAAAAATCGGGATTGTATTTCGGAGAAGGAGAAGAAAAAAACGGTTAAAAAGCAAGAAAAGAAATTGAATTAGGGTGGGGGCGTTATTTGAAGTAAGAAATTGTATTGTAAATTTGAACGAGGGATCTTCGTGTACTATCAAGTCAGTAAATTTGTGTCCCACTGGAGATCGAGTGACAACAAGTCTACTCAGTACTCTCCTGTTTTTAATTATTTCTTTACATGCCTTATGAGGAGGCGAAGTAACAACAAGTCTTCTGTTATACTAGTATACCACTATTATTATTATTCTGCTCTTGTATCTGTTGTTGTAGAAGGTCAAGTGACAGCAAGGCCTCTACCATTATTTATTATTTATGAGTAGTAGCAGACTTAGTACTACAGTCGTTGTAGTTTAAAAAAATAGTATCAGCAAACGAAATGAGATGAGATGAGAGAGTAATTCGATATATGATCTCTAATTTTTTCTTTTTTTCTTTTTTTACTAGAGAGACACTGATCCATTTTGCATTTCTAGGGTAATGAAATGTCCCTTGTTGATTTATATTCAAACGTTACACGCCCATGTGTATGTCTGCCTGTGTTGTGTAGTGTTTGTCAGTCGAATTCCCAATACAGGGTCACAGACTGGAATCGCATTCCAAAGATAAATATTTTGTCCTTAAAAATATTCGTGGTCTGCTTATAGTTTTTGGTGTAATAAAATAAAAAAAATATTTGTGGCGTTTATCCTGTCTCCAATTGATTAATGGGCTCAATTAAGAAGAGTAAGACTAAAAAAGAAAATCTATATACAGGGCAAGTCGATAGAGCTACTTATTACGGGTACCTGACCAAATAGAGAGAAATAAGGAAGATTGTGTTACGCCGATATTCGAAGTAGTAAAAAAAAAAAAAAAAAAAAAAAAAACCTTATTACCTTGAAAAGTGAAAACTAACATTCAAAATATGCCTATTGTATGTGTCACAAAAACCTATTTGGAGATTTAAATTTAAAAGGTGCGTTTATATATATAATTATTAACACTAACATTATTTCACGCATAAATTAAATTTTAACTGCATAATCCATCAGTCTGTATTTATTGATTAATTTTTTCATCAATATGCTATTTTTATTTGCCATTGTATTAAAATACATTTTTTAAATTTCTTTTTTACACTCAATGTAAGTAAATAGGTCGGTTAGTCGATTTTCTTTACAAAAAGCTTTTAAAAAAATGATTTTATTGTTTAGAAAATGTGTATTTTTAAAGTTTAAAAAAAAATGAGTATTCTAGTATTACTGTTTAGTGTTTAGTGTTTAGCTTTCAACAAGATATTTTTGGTCAGGACATCGAGTAATGGTTAGCGGCCTGTGCTGATTGATAATTACTGATTTTGATCCTCACTGTGGGTCCCGGGTCTAAGCTAGGTTTAAACATTTAAGTTCTTTCGTCCCATACGGCTTTTTCCGCTTTCAGTCTTTTTTCTTCTTCTTCTTCTTCTTCTTCTTCTTCTTCACAAATTGTATTTTTCCTCCTCTCCATTAGTGGCTAGTGGCGACTGTTAAATTTATTTTTTTAAGGCATGACCTTTATTCTTTTTTTTTTTTTTTTTTTTTGTAGCTTGTTATCTAAAAATAGACGGGAAATAGCCTCGACATTTTTGCTGAGGCAAACTCCATTTTACCGGATATGAAAGAATTAAATTTATTGTTATGATGCAATGTTTGGCCGCTTTTTACCATAAATAATTTTTTTCCACTTTAAAATGTTCATAAAAATATAGTCTTTACTCTTTACAAATACACAAACGTTCAATTTTCGCCATATTTATTCATATTGTATTTTTTTTTTTTTTTTTTTTCAATGTTATCCTTTTGTAGCTAATGCGCTATTTGGGTAGATCAAGGGCGAACGATATTCCACAGACCATCTTCATTATTCTAGCTTAGTCGTGTTGTTTTGATGATTTCAATTCTGCCTTGATTTGAATCATTGATACTTCTAACCTTTCGTCAGAAAACTCTTCTGAAGTGTTCTAAGCTCTCCATGTTCCCTTATTTCACACCTTTTTTTTTCTTTGTCAGGGTTCAGTTATTGCAATTTTTTTTTTTTCAGTCACCGATGCAGCAATGCTGCAATATCAACGATTTTTAAACAGATTTTCTCTTCTTTTTGTCTGTGTTTCTTTAAAAAAACACATCCGGACTTCTCCACTAAATAAGCCACAAAAAGAGTTGATAAGCTGTTAAAAATAAATCCTTCAATCAATCACCACTAAATTCGGAGACACGTTTGAAAACTTTCTCAAAGTATTGAAGAAAGGGATAATTAATTTTAATTTGCAGTTTGATATTGTCATTTACTAAGTTTATATATATATATTTATATATATATATATATATATATATATATATATATATATATATATAGAAGTTGTAGTATTAGTCCTGAAGTAAATTAAAACTAAAAGTTTTCTTAAATTACTGAGCATATCTGAAATTTTTTTTTTTAAGTATGTAAGAAACGCAGTCTTTTTGTCTTTCACATAAAGATGGATTTCCTGAGATTTTTGTAATGTCTGTATCAGTATCCCTTATCTCCCAGTGCTCCTACAACTACTGGAATAACGGTGGTGTTTAAATGCTACTTTCTCGTAATTTCTATTTCTATTTCTAGATATTTTGAGAGTTTATAAAGTTCTATAGCTGATTTTTTTTTTTAATCAGACGTTCTTGTCAATTATTATCTATTTTTTTTAAGTGTTCATGACTACATATGATCTGTTTGGTTGTACAGTGCGGTTGTTAGTGTGTAACGATAATGTCCCAGAGTAAATAATGATTAGTGTGTTTAAATCTACCTTTTCCTCACTATTTGGCGCAACTCTGGGATTCATGCCCGTGACAATCGTCAGGCACAAATTATTAGTAGTATAATTTCTTTTTCCTTTTACGTCGAGCGAGCACTGTTTCATTACAACCAGCACTCACTGTATATATCATATATATATATATATATATATATATATATATATATATATATATATATATATATATATATATATATATATATATATATATATATATATATATATATATATAATTGGTGTATACGGAATGAACTCCAATAACCAACAATTACTATTCTTAAAAAGAGTGCTCAATACAAAGTAGAGCAGATATAATAATTTTTATAAAAAAAAGAAAAAAATTATCACATAAATATGTTATAAAATCACTACAAAATTATATCTGCTCTACTTTGTATTGAGCACTCTTTTAAGAATAGTAATTGTTGGTTATTGGAATTCATTCCGTATATACCAATTATATACTTGGATATTAGCTCCTATTACTGTCGAGCCCTGTCTATTCTATTCTTATAATATGGATAGAATCAATTTCGGATTATCACTTAAGAACATTTCCACTACGAACAAAAGGAATTATTTCAGTTTTTAAAACCATTTATTTTATCTTCAACATCATCACTTAATAAGACACCGAGGGTGTTAAAACAAAATGGCTATTTTTGTAGTGATTTTTATAACATACTTATGTTATAATTTCTTTTTTTTTTTATAAAAATAATTATATATATATAATATAAAAAATTATAATTATATATATATATTATAAAAAAAAATATAACATAAGTATGTTATATATATATATATATATATATATATATATATATATACTGATTAGTAATTTGTAGATTTATTTAATTTTCATAATTCATCATCTCTACACCTAGAATCCTCAACATGCACACAGATGCAAAAAAAAGCACTGGACAGTCGTTTCGTCCTTTTTAAGACTCATCACTAGTGCGCACTGAGAATCGAACCCGGACCGTTATGATACGACGCAAGAGGAACACGCTGACAAAAGGAAACTAAGTTACTAGACATAATATAGCCTAGCTCATCCTATTTCCGGTGGTTATACTCATCCAACCATACATAAACCTATCTATCTATCTATATATATATATATATATATATATATATATATATATATATATATATATATATATATATATATATTCTGGTACTAAAAAATAAATTCAGCCATTTTCCCAGCGCAGTAACGTAACTCACCTGTGCATTTTCTATCAGTATTTTCATGGTAATTGTTCTGATTAACAGTTTCCTTTTTCGTCCCAAGACTTTACGAATTTAAGCGCAGTACTAGATTGCCGCAAGGTCTCAACAATTTACAGTTGAAATGGCTAGATGCAACCGTAAGTTCTATGCTAACACTTTCTTCTCTCGCACTTCTCGCTTGTGGAACCCTCTTTCGGCTTCTTGCTTCTCAATCAAATTTGATCTTCAAAAATTTAAATGTGATGTCAATCGTTATCTTCTGTCGTCTTAATTCCTGTTCTGATATTGTTCACTCTCTTTAATGATTTTTTTTCTCGTATTCTCTCCCACTTGCGTTTTAGTGACTTTATTGCCTTGCTTAGGGTGAAATGGTTTTAAAGAAATGTTATTAAAATATCGGCTAGCAAATATCTTGTAATGACTGCGCAATAATTCTCTATTCTAAAAAAGAAAGAACTGCTTCTCTGACCGTCATGCACTCTGCGTATGACATTGTATACACGAATGTAATGTATATGCTTTATGTCTGTGGTATACGTCAGTGACTTACATGTGCTTGTGTCATTTACTGTACACACACACACTCACACATACACACACACACACGCACACAATTTGACTGATTTTGAAATAAAGCTTTAAGTGTTCTCCCATGGGCTGAGTAATAAAATTATGAACTTGGAGACAAAAAAAAAAAAAATTAAACTTTGAAAAAAAATCAAATAATTCTGAGATTTTATTGAATTTTTGGAAATTAAAATTAATCGGTAATAAATACAATTAATTTTTAAAACTTTTTATTTTGTAGAAATATTTTTAGGTTTGTAAAAAATAAAAAATAAAAAAAATACGCGCATACACAAACGTACATACACACGATTTGTACGAAATTAGGCATCTGTGTTGCCATGATTAAATTTGTTTTCTATTTGTACGGCAGGGTAACGGAAAAAGAGTATAACCCAGAGTAAACTATGCTTTCTTGCCTTAAGTGGCAACCAGTCTAGAAGAAAGACTACTATAAATTTTAAATAAAGAGATAAACGTGAAAAAGAAAACGGCAAACTACTCCACTATCTTTCCAAAGACGACATGACAATTCGCAGAAAAAAAAATCTTTCAACCATATATTGAAACACCATTTCCCGAACGGTCACCGAAGTTAAGCAACGTTGAGGCCAGTCAGTACCTAGATAGACGAGCGCTTGAGAATACCAGGTGCTGTAAGCTTGGATGTGCAGGTAGTGTAATGGATAACAGCACGGAATTGTTAATCAGAGAGTCGAGTTCCAATTCCAGTTGGGTTCGTTATATTCACTTACGCGCAAATACCATTGGAAAAGGTATGAATCCAACTCTTCTCCCCTATCTATGGGTTAATTAGCAGGACTTGTATCAGTAAGTCATTATTATTTCCAATAAAAAAATTCTTACAATCTAAAAATATTTTCTGGCTTTAAATAACCTGCAAAATGTTGATAAGCCGTAGAAAACCAGTGTTTTGTGTAAGCTCCTAATCGCTATTGATTCCCCCCCCTCTTCTCGAATAATGCTGTGTTTACATAACTGTTATGTTCCTATAGCCTTGGGTAGTAACCAGTCTAGGAGAAAGACAACTCTGAATTTACAAACCCTGAGGGTCTAGGGTACGGACCGAGGGTCACCTACACTGTATTCCGTGGTCTTTGACTGTTGGTCAAGAGTTTGGAGAGGAGATGGGCGCCGCTAAGCTATCTGAAAGGATTACAAAGAAGGAGTCTTTCTTCTATCCTCAGGTACCCACGAAGCCTCCGAGGATTGAAGCAGCCGAGAGACAGACGGTGACTGATCTCGCAGGCCGTTACGAGTGAGCTCAAGGCTCACCGCTCTAGAAAATGCCATAGCTACTGTTTTTAGTATTCAGTCTGTATTTCTTTTTCTCTTCTTTTTTATTTTTCTTTCTTTTTTTTTTCGTTCTTTCCTTTTCCTTTCTTTTCTTTGTTTCTTCATTATTTTTCATTCTTTCCTTCTATTCTTTCCTTTTTTCTTTCTATTTTCTTTTTACTTTATTTTCTTTCTATTTCCTTTTTTCTTTCTTTCTATTCTTTCCTTTTTTCTTTCTTTCTATTCTTTCCTTTTTTCTTTCTTTCTATTCTTTCCTTTTTTCTTTCTTTCTATTCTTTCCTTTTTTCTTTCTTTCTTCCTATTCTTTCCTTCTTTTAGTTTTCCTTTTTTCGTTTTTTTCATTCTTTCCTTTTTCGTTCTTTCTTTTTTTTCTTTATTTCCTTTTTTTCTTTCTTTCTATTCTTTCCTTTTTTTTCTTTCTATTCTTTCCTTTTTCTTTCCTTCTTTTAGTTTTCCTTTTTTTCGTTTTTTTCATTCTTTCCTTTTTCTTTCTTTCTTTTTTTTTCTTTATTTCCTTCTTTCTTTTCTCTCCCCCCCCCCTCACTTTCAACAGTAGATCCCACATTCCCCGTTAAGTAGAGTTTCCACTTCTTAACGCTACATTCGGTTTATTTCGGGTTCGTGTTTACGCTGTTTATTATTATCTATGATGCAAGAAGCAACCAGAATTCACAATGTCAACCCTAAGATTTTTTTAAGGCTTACTCTTTTTTTCTTTACTATTTATTAATTTGTGCTACAGAAACGTAACCTTCAGCTAAAATATAGTTTTTATTTTTATTTTATTTTTTCTTGCTTTGTAAACCGAACTTGACAATATTCATCATTGAAAAATGAAAATAAAAATCTACGATGCTTTAGCTTTCGACATAATTGTTTCTACACACGATGCCGTCAGTGCATTCATGTGCTTCTAAAATACAACACAGACGACAACCATTATCAGTGCAACATTAACACGCAATATAATATCGTCGTTTATTTCTGTATTTGTATGTTTGTAAAATACTAACTAAATTGAGTAGATTAATAATGTGACAATAAATGTGACAATATGGAGTTCATTTTTTTCTGGTGGGTCGATGTGGGGTCTGCTACAGTTTATATACCTAAGACGTCGTTGTGGCACACGGCCTTTATGGAAACCCCTCGCGTGGGGGGCAAAAAATTGGCAAGCTTGTCTCCGAAGAGACATTTTGGAAGAATAGATCGAGCAACACTGTTAGTGTTGTGATTCTGTGCTAGACATAACAAATGACTCCCTTTTCTTTTAAAAAGGTATACTTGTAAAATTAGCTAGATTAACGGAACGGAGGTGCTTTTTAGTATAAAATTAAACAAAATTAACTTTTTAAAAATGTTTTTTATTTTATTTTTTAAGGCGGTTCTTATAGTCGAGATAATTATTTTACAGGGTGATCCGAAAGTCTTGTCAGCTCTACATAATTTTCTGTTTCAGATGGCTGACACGAGCTCCTACAGTTTGGAAGAGAGCTAGCGGGTGACAAGATTTTCGAACCACCCTGTATACTGAACACAAAACATGTATAGATTTGGAAAGTTTAATTTGTATAAAATATGAAAAAAAAAAAATGAGCTAGTAAAAAAAAAAAAAAAATAAAATAAATGCTTTAGGTGCGTAATGGAAATTGAGCCAGTCTTGTCGCATTTATCTCCCTTTCACCTACCAACCACTCGAAGCTCAACCCACAAAATCGCGTGATCCTTTTACAGCTTTGGTTGGAGGAGGGTCTTGAAATGTGGCTCGTTTCTATAGGAAACCACCACTTCGTCATTCGTCCTCTGTATTTAAAATGCGATCATGCCAGATTTATGTTAAAAGAAGCAGTTTCTCCCCCCATGTCTTTATATTACTCGGACGCGCATGTCTTATTTGTTATTGATGTCGTTTATATGAAAATCAATTTTTACTTTTTAACGGAAGAGGAAAAAAATTTAAACAATTTTTATAATACTATTTATTATCTACAATAACGTTTGTTTCGTTTTTTTTTTTCTTTTAATTTTTTTCCCATATTTACTTTTGTTTCTGGCTTTTATCTTGCATTTATTTATCGAACACTACGTTTTTTTTTTTTAAAACTAGTACATTATCCTTCGGCCTAAAACTCGAGTCGACCCTGTATTATTGTCTGGTCTGAAGTCATAACAAAAAGAGGAAGACAGTAGTCCGAAAAAATAAGCAAAAATAAATAGACTTCATCTCGGAAACTGTGTTCTACATTATCATCGGCATTTTTTTTCTTTAACAACAGAAACGTAGTCAGTAATTTAATGTGCAAAAATTCAGAAATCTCCAGATTCGCGATACAAGATTTTAAAAATTAAAATTAAAAAAAAAATAAATACTCTTGAAGCTATCTATAAAAAAAAAAAAAGACAATATGAATAAAGAGTAAAGACAGAACAAAACAAAAACTTTTCTTTACCAACGCGTTTCGTCCTCCGATGAACTTTATCAAATTATGTGTAAATTTAAATAAAATGTGTATTTATTTATTTATTTTAGTGGCATATCAATCTCTATGGGTTATGTCGAAAAATCTAAATATTTTTTTACGCGATTTTATTTATTTTTTCGGAGATAATAATGATTATATTAATACAAGTCTTACTAATTATTAACCCATAGCAGGGGTGTATACCTTTCCCAGGGATATTTGCGCGTAAGTGAATATAACTCACCCAACTGGAATTGGAACTCGGTTCTCCGATTAACAATTTCCGAACCGTTATCCATTTTTACACCACCCGCACATCGAAGCTTACAGCACCAAGGGGTCACCCATCTAGGTACTGAGCAGTAAAACTTTCAGATAGAGTATTATTATATCTTTATGGTAAAAGGACAATATGTACGTATATAGACAAAATCTTTTGGTTTTAGTTTTAACTAATGGCTTTTTTTTTAATGCGTCGAGACGCCATTAAAATTACACAAATAAATAAATTTTGTTTGTCTCTACCTAAAAACCCGATGATGAGATAAGAAAGTCGAAATAATTAAATATATAATTTTTGTTTTTCTTCCGAAATCAACTTTGGACAATTATTGACGGAATTTCTTCCTTGTTTGAGAAGGATCATTCTTAATTTGGAAAAGATGATCAATAATAATAAAATTAATTCCATGCCAATAGCCGGTACGCTGCCCGCACATTCACAACATAATTAACGGAGTGAAATCACTGGTTAATAATGGATGTATTTTTTTTTTTTTAAGGCGAAAATGTCTTTGAATCTGACTGTATGGTTTAGAACTGTAGTTCGTTATCTTAGATACAGAGGCCATTTCGCCTTCGTTAGGCGTGTTTTTCATTCTGACAGTAAGACGCCTAATGAAAAGGGGGGGGGAACAAGTTGTCAAAACTGAAAACAGTTTTTTTTTTTTTTTTTTCCTCTCACTTGTCTGATTTCTCTACTTATAAAATCAAATGACGATTAGCTCGAAAGAAAATTGTCTGTCCTCCAATAAGTCTAGAACTTACTTTAGAAATTGTCTAAATCAGGGTGTCGGCAACCTACGGCACGCGTGCCACGCAGCCGCAAATGACATCACGAAATCCGAACCAATAAGTGCTACAACGCAAAGAAGATATTTAGCAATTTCAAAACTGCTCACTCGTTGGACTCACATTAATAAGAAAAACTTTTAAAAACAGTTTATTTCTATTACTGTGGTTTACATATTATTGTATAAGTATTTTGTAGAACAGGTATATTGACCTTGACTTGTATAAAAACACGTATGTTGTTTGGTTGGCACACTGAATGATTTTAAAACCCTAGGCTAAATGGGCATATAGCAAAAGGTTGCTTGCCGAATCCTGGTCTAAAAATGTCTGCGAAAGTAGCTTAATTATTATTGATGTCCGTCAGGCGCCTAAATTTCATATGTCGCCCATTTTATGCTAAAAATGAGGTATATTTCAAGTTCATACCTTTTGCAGTGGATGTGGTTTGGTTAAAAACGTTAAAGAAAGACATTAAGTGTTCTTAAAAATAAAAATAAAAACGCTAAAAACGAATACTAGCCTTTTTTAATGACTCTTAGAATTTATAAGAGTTGGACCAAGAGTTCTTGTTTTTTTTTAATATCAGACGAGGACTAACAATTGACTTGGATCTCACTGTGCCAAGCCTTTATTTATGTGGTTTATAAATTGTCGCTCTCAAAACGAAATGCTCAAGAGTCTTCTTAATTTATTCTTGACCTTTTGTTTATTCAGTGTTAAAAAATAACAACAAAAGGATATTTTTCTTGGTTTGAAAATGAGTAACTCTTTTTAGTTTAACTTTGTTCATAAATCTTTTACCGCGTGTGTAACGTGTCTCTACGAAATGATGTAGCCGCCCCTAGATTGGCTACACTACAGCATTCATTGTCAAACTTTTTCGAATCACGGCCTCACTTAAGGGATTTTTTGTGTGTGTGTGTGTGTGTTTATAGCGGCCTAAGTAAAAATACTGTACAACTTCAGTTCTATTCACGTGGTAAAGTTATTAAAAATAAATAAACTTGTAAAATCTGACAGTGTACATATATATATATATATATATATATATATATATATATATATATATATATATATACACACACCTATTCATATTGAGATTG
This sequence comes from Acanthosepion pharaonis, assembly GCA_903632075.3. NCBI lineage: Eukaryota > Metazoa > Mollusca > Cephalopoda > Sepiida > Sepiidae > Acanthosepion > Acanthosepion pharaonis. Next base: position 1,675,417 of record CAHIKZ030000547.1, read on the forward strand.
TATAAAATACAATTATGGCACAAGGCCAAAAAAAAAGGGGGAAATGTGTTAAGGCTGGTCTTCACTAATCCGATTCACAACCTATTCAGGCAGTCAGTTATGTGCCATGCATGATACATGCTGAGGCACTCACTTATCTTTCGATACAGGACGGACGAGGTAGATTTTATCCCGAAGTTGCCAACTGGTCGACCAGTTGTCATCCAAGACTATATAGAGTCAGTCTTTCTTTATGTTATGTGCCATGCGTGATACACGCTGAGGCGGTCACGTATCTTTGGATACATGACTGACGAAGCAGACTTTTTTTCCCGCAGTAGGTTGCCATTTCTTTTTATACTAGACCAGTTACCATCCAAGGCTATAGAATCCGGTTTGTTCTGCTATTTTTACCCATTGCTGGTGGGAGAAGAAGAGGATTCATACCTTTCCCAAAGGCATTAGCACGTAAGTGAATGTAATGGATTCGACTGGAATTCGAACTCGGCTCTCAGATTCCTCAATCCGGGCCTAACTTGCACATTCACCACAAGAACTCATCCATCACCAATCAATCCTCCATATACCATAATACCGCACGCATACGCTCAGGGAATCTAAAAAATCTGATGTTTTACAATGAACCCTAAAGCAAACTAAATGTCAAACTCAAAACAAACAAAATGAAGATAACTGATGTTAGTAGGACCCGTCCAACCCTCAAAAAACAAACACCTATTATGAAGTTCTAAGATATGAGCCATAATTTATATTAATAATAAATATACATTTATTTCCTGGCCGGTTGAGTTTCGATGTAAGTGTTGTGATATTGATGAGGAAAAAAAATGTATTTTTAATTATACACTTTTTTTTCTCCTATTTTGAAATATATATGCTTCACAACTCCCTCCTATACAGCGAAATATAAGTTATACCGGTAAAGAAAAAAAAAGTATAATAATAATCTTGTTATAGTACATTGAGGGCTGCTGCTAAAACTGCTCAATGTGCAATATTATATACACCGTATATACTCGCGTTTAAATACAGCTGTACATTTTGACTACAGTAAATAGGGGTCATCGTAGCCAGAGCCAGCGGTACATACGCTAATTTTATTATATCTCGTGTATGATGTGACGCTTATAATTACCTTTAAAAGTTGCATGATTCGTGAGTGCATATATATATATATATAATTGACTGCAGAGTGCTGGTGTTCTTTTCAGGAGAGGTGTGTGTATATGCATGTACTGAAAAACATCTTAAACCTTATTTAAAGGTATAGTAAATTTAAAATAAAAATAAAAATAAAATACATACACTATATACACACTGTGTATTTACAATAATTTTGTACGGTACTGGGTGTTTATAAGTCACGAAAAAAAAAAGTACTCTAAATAAATGGACAAACAGCTTTATCTGACGATATTGAGTCTCCACACACACACATATATATATATATATATATATATATATATATATATATATATATATCTGTGTGTGGAGACTCAATAACGCGTGTTTGTGTGCGCATGCGCGTCGATGTAAAGGCACAGTAGAAATATGTATATGAGGAGAGGAAAGTGAATAATAGACTTTACATTTAACTGCCAAGTTTTTTTTTTGGGGGGGGTCATTCTAATTCTTATCGCGGTTTGGGAATTGGTCCGTTCATTTTTCCTTCTTTATTTGAAAGGTCATTTGTTTAAAAACGGAAAGGGAAAAAAATGTGGCAACCACATTTTGTTGGCTCGCACAAAAGATTTTATTTTTAGTTGCAACCCAGTTCCCCACCCCCACAAAATATATATATATATATATATATATATATATATATATACAAACAAACAGTGTTGCTGTTATTGCTTCTCCCTTGCTACCCTACACTGAACATTTAAATTAAAAGAGCGACTTGTGTTTTTATTTTCCTTATAAATTGGGTCGTGAATTAAATTTACAAAAAAAAAAAAAGAAAAAAGTTGTCTGTAAAGAGTGACTTTTTTCCTGTTTGTGCATTAATATTTTTTTTTATTTTTTTTTTTTACAAGTGAGTTGTCGATCTGCTTAGCTTATGTCAGGATCGGTGCATACTATCGACCATTATGACAAGCCTGGAGGCCCCGGACAGTGCTTTCTAACTCCCGCATTTTTTTCTACCTACATTTAATACATTACAAATTAAACTAAACACAACTGACTATTATGAAATGATGAAAAATTTTCGCAGATTTTGACGTCATACTGGGCTTTTTTTTTTTTTGTCCAAATCCTTGTATTTATTTTACTTTTTTACTCATGCTAAGTCTTGAAAAAAAAAAAAAAAACGCTATAAAATTCGCTATTTTTTTAATCCATGTTGACCGTTAAAAATAAAATTATTCACCTAAAAGAAAAATCTCAAGTTGATGTTAAAAATTGCCGAAAAACATTTATTATTAATTTAAGAATATGGAATCATCTATTATGACGTGTCTCTAATTTTGTATTTATTATACATTTTTGTATTTATTTTAGTTGAATTGTTCACCTATTGCATATGACTCCATTCGCTTATACAGTGTAACCCGGATATAAGAGAGTTGTCGGGACCGGAAAACAAGTCTCTTATATCCGGGTTTCACTAATAAATTTAGTATTTTATATGTACTTACTAACTTATGGAGATGTAGTAGAGGGGTAGGGGCGAATCGGATATTTCATTAAAGGTGTTCACGTGAACATAATGGGAATATGTGATTTGATGTTCCTTATTCTGTAGAAGGATCGCTTGATTTCGGCCCCTTCGTAAAAAAAAAAAAAAAATTCTAGACTGCAGTAATGAAAATCATCAAGGAATACACATAATATCAAATCACACATTTCCTGGATATGTTCACGAATATACCGTAATTAAATCCACTGCAGAAGTGTTCGATGCGGGTGGGAAAATAACTATAAAAAAAGCCAGAAAAATCGGACTGAATCTTCGAGAAAATAGCATCTTGCCAAAATAAAATAATAAAAAAATACTCGCATTGTCTACATCGAACAAGACAAGAGAGTTTTAAAAATGTCACTATAACAGCGGCACTGAATATTTATTCCAGTTGGAAGTTTAACAATGAAGTACAATTAGAAATATTTTCTCTACAATTTTTTATAGAGTTTTACACAAAAAAAAAGAAGAAAAAAAGCTGCCCAACCTACAAGTGATATATGAACAAACTTGAGCAGTATACACACACAGCCAGCCATAAACACAGGCGCAGAACATGTACACAGACATCAATAAATACACATTTTGAAAAAAAAAAAAAAAAAAAAAAACAGAATTTAACTACCGTTTATAGGAATGTCCATTTTTTACTAGAGTTAGACAACGAAACGAATAAAGACATTTAACTATAAAGGGAATAGCCAAATTGATTAACCTTTAGGCGACTTATTCTACCAAGCAAAATGTTAGTCCTGTCAATGCAAGTTGAATTTCTTGGTTGTATAGTCATATCCCTCTATGGCAACACCTAAATATTCTAGACTGAAATTGAGAACCAGGCTACTGCAATTTCAAATATATTAAGCACTATATTTTGAGGGGATTCCATATATATATATATATATATATATATATATATATATAGTAAAAGGGGAACTAATATTTATAAATGATGCAGTGTGCTAAATGCTAAAATAGTGATGCAATCTCGTCACAATATTTTGACAAATACATTTCAAGGTTCGTTAAACAATCGGATCATCATAATTGAACTATTCTTCCTACGTTGTCCACCGTTAATTGTAATTAGTTTGAATATTAATTGTTTATTGAAGAACAATAATAGGTGAGGTTATCTTATTTGGAATTCGTTATTCTTAGATTTTTTTTCAATTCAATCTTTGATGCTGTAACTAACAGAACTTTACGCTTCTTTATCAATTCCATTTAGTCAACAGTTTTAGTCAAGTCGTTGTCTTCCTCCAGAATCGTGTGCCTGGTAAAGCAGTAGTCAATCCGAGATGAAGATTGTAGCATTCAGGAAAGGATCCACACGCAAATCTGTCCCACAGAGTAACAGCTCTCGAGGGGTGGTGTTTTAGTGAAACGTCTTCATCGACTACGGAGGAAATACGGATGATTCGACTCGGTGGACGTGGCATGGCGAATAATGTAAACGTCTGAACTAAAGAATTGAGCTCCTCGGAAAATTGACCATGGAAATAACGATAAAGTGGCTACAGGCTTATGACTTTTCGTCTATGTGGAAAGAGTCTGTAGATTGGAAAATAAGTCCTCAGCCACAAGACAGCGTAAAGGATTTAAATGAGATCAACCTAACAGATAACACCTCAGGCCTCACTGAACAATTGGATCAACATAACTGAACTATTCTTCTTAGGCTATCCATCATTATTTGTAATTAGGTTGAATATTAATTGTTTATTGAAAACGGATCAAGCACAGTTGTAGGCGAAGTTACTTTATTTAAATTATTTAGTGTTTATTTAAATTTTCTTTGAATTTTTCGTCGCCGTAATTATCAGCACTGTACGTACGCTTATCAATTAATTTAATTTAATCAACGGTTCATGTCGTCCTTATTCAAATTAAAATATATAGTATATTAATTTAAATAATAACGACTTGAATTGTTATAGAGAACACAGAAGTCAGTACTATGTAGTGATAGTCTAATTCATAAACGCAAACTTTATGCTATGATTCCGTGTCCACGTTTAAATAGGCTCTACCTTTGATATTGAGCACTTTTATCTATAAATATAGCATACCTTATAACTATATTTTCTTATATATATATGAAATCAAACTCGTATTCATAATTTAGAGGGCTTAATCTATAGTATTTACCTCCACTCATTCGCTAAAAAATTAGCATACCATGATGAAAAAATATTTGCTCCAAACTTAGTAAAACAAAGTTATTATTAAGAGGAAAGACCAAAGGACTTTTGGATTACTAAATTATATTTTTGGTCCTTTTTAGGGCGTTAGAAATTTTGGGTAAACATTTTATTTTTTTGCGCTTGCGCTGGAGGGGGTGTGCAAAATTAGTATAGGAAATTTTTTTTTTTCTTTTTTTTTTTTTTTTTTTTTTTGCGGTAAAAAACATTGATTTGGAAATTCCTGCAAAAAATCAAATTGTCAGATTTAAATTAAAGTTTCAGGACTTATTTACAAATTAATGAAATTATTTAAAATTTTTTTTTTTTTTTTTTTTTTAGAAAATCTTGGTTTAAAACAAATTTCATATCCACCCCCCTACACACTGATTTAATTTTGACATTTCAAGAAAACAAATTTTGTACCATTTAATGTTTATATTAGTTAAACGCAGAATTCCTTGCAGAATTTAAAATAAATCATTTTTTTTTTGTAAAACAGAATTACCATTTACCAAAAATCTGCTTTGAATCGTAAAAATAAAAAAAACAAATGAAGATAGAAAAAACTTTTAGTTGTTTTTATGAATAAATGGACACTATTCGCTTTAAAAAATTTTTTTTTTTTTTCGATGAATAAATTTTTTTACAAGAATCATTTACATTTTACATTTAAAAATAAATTAGAATAATTTATCAATTTTGAAATCTTTTAAAGTTCTGTATTAATTTGGCCCTTTTAGATGATAATAATAATAATTATTATTATCAAAAACTATATTTACTAATCATAAAGGGAAAAGCTTACTATTCATCAACCCACAATATTTTTAAAAGAATTAAACAGTATGTGTGTACTATAAACGTGCCTATTTTTGTAAATTCAGACGTCCACACACGACATTATCAGAAAATAAGAACGATATGATAATTATAATAAATTTAAAAAGCCAAAGTATCTAAAATTCAATAAAACATTAGACGGAGAACATTTTCCAAATTTTTAAGATTACTGAATAGTTAAAAATTTAAAAAAAAAAAAAAAAGCGCTAACGTTATATTCCTCAAGTAAATTAAACAGATAAGCACTGTAGAACATTTAGATAAATTTCTGTCAAGCTGTCAACGCCTTAAATAAAATGCATTTCTGCGATATTTTAAACTTAAAGTAATATTTGTTTCAAATTGGATTAATTAAACTTTAACTAGGTTAATATTATTCAAGTTTCGGAACAGTATACCTTATTTTTGAAAGATATTTTAATAAAGGGAATTACTTCATGATGACGGATGGCTAAAAATGGCGCTAAAATCAGCGATTTTAGCAATTTCAAAACGAAAATCCTTCCAGCTAATTTGAATTGGTTTTGAAATCCAGCAAACTATTTTGCTTATTGGATATATTAAATTTAAACCAAAATAAGTTTATTGGGTTATAAAGTTAAAACCAAAATAAAAGCTTCAAGAAATATTTTTCATTTTTAAAAAATCATTTTAAACCTTAGTCCGTGTTTAAAGCAGTTTAACTCTGTTCCGATGACTGGTTATATACTCCGAAGAAAACATGAGCTAAAGTGGAAAAAAAACCCAAACTTTCCTATTAATTCTTAACGCTTTATCTTCGATATTGGGTACTCTAAAGCCTGCTTGCTTTAAATGCCTCCTTATCAGCAATCCATTGAAAACCCAGCAATTGTGGTTTCAAAAACAGTATTCCTTAAACACTATGAGATGACGATATGTAATTTTTTTATATCTCAAGAACAATATTGGGGGGAAAGTTTTCGTGTGAGGAGTTTCGTCCTTTAAGATTTTATGACGTCATAAAGTTCGAAACGCATCATGCTAAAACTTTTTTTTCGACTTTGTCATACATTTTTCCCCATATCGAGCTAGATAGGTAGTGACTTTAAGTTTTTAGTATCTATTTTGCTTTCTCTTCATATTTTTCAGTGGACATTTTTTTTTCTGGAACCCCAAGAGCCAGGGTTAAACCTAAAAAGCCAAAGACGAACTTTGATTCTTAACAAGAACGTAAAATATATATTTAACTGCAACCCCCCCTCACAAACACATCATTAACTCTGCCCCCCACTTCTCGAAAGTTTAAATTTTTCATGTCCATTTCGTCGTTTCACGAAAGAGGTCCCTCTTTTTAAATGATGTAATCGACTTGTCTCCCTTGACTTTGGAGAAGCGCTGCGCATTGTCGAAAACTGCTAAGAAACTGCTAACGAACTGTTTAACCGCGCACTTGCCGCTTTCTCGTTACGTTAGTGTCAGAGCCGGCTGGAAAATTTTTGGATTACCTCTGCGAATTTTGCCGGCTTCTTTTTCCTGTACTTATATATGTATTTCCATATTACGACCACCTGTGAGCTTATGGGATGTTGGAAATTATATCGAAGCGTTTTTTTTTCTTTTTAACTTGTTTGAAATATACCTTGCCAGATATGGATGAATTAAATTTGAATGAATACACCTTCTGGGGATAAATCTAGTGAAATGCAGCGTTTAATCATGTGACGACCGGTTTTTCTATTTTTTATTTTTATTTTTTAACTATTTTCCCCTCTTTTTGAAGAAATGTGGATTATTTATATATTTAAAAATCTCCTTGCGGACAAGTGTAATTCTTTTAAGAAGCCTGATGCGAATTACGAGTGGAAATTTTACGCCAGCAAAAATACGATCACAAAAATGGATGTAACCTCATTTTTATTTTATTTTTTTTTATTTTTATTTAAGTGAAAAGCTTTTCAAAAAGAAAATAGAATGCAGTTTTGTGGTATCTTTTTTTTTTTTTTTTAAAATACACTTTCCTGTTTTTCTATTGAGGAAAAAAATGTATTTATATACCATTTGCGAATCGACACTGAAGTAAAACCGTTTGAATTGTTACCAGTTTTCCTTCACGTGTCAAAACCTCGTGACGTGACGACAGAATAGAAAAAGATGGATTTACTTTTTACCCTGATTTTGGAGAAAGAGCATATGGTTCCTCTTTCCTCTTTTTTGTGATTTACAAAGTTGAATTTTGTTTAGGGTTTTTACTTTGGCCTCGTCAAAGAAAACTTAACCTTTTTTATTTTTATAAAATTATAAATTTATTCATTTAGGGTGGGGATAATTTTTTTTTTTTTTTCACTTTAAAGTTACGTGATATTTTTAAATTTTGATGCGTTTTAATTTATGAAGTTAATTTTTATCGGTTAATTTCATGTCAAATTTATAAATTTAAAACTTTTTGGTCCATGTAACTTTTTTTTCTTTTTTTTTTTTACTGTTGGTCTTTATTTCGTGTTGATAAAAAAAATTGAGTTTATTTTGGCAGGTCTCGAAATTTTTGAGACAATGGTGGATTTTTTTTTTTCTAATTAAGATTTCTTTATTTATATCTATTGAAAAACTGACTTACAGGCTGTAGTTGATAATGCGTCCTTTTTAAAATTAAATTTATAAATAGACAATTTATTTAAATTTGACAAATAGTGCATTTGTAAATACAAAAGTCAAAATTTACATTTTGAAAACAATATGTAAATTTACACTACTCTATCTCGTAAATTCGTTTCGTTTTCTTTCCCCCTTCAACAAAATTGCGTAAAGAAAAAAAAAAAACGTAGAAAATAAAATACTTATATAATTTGCTTAATTTATAGAAAAACTAGCTTAAAATATTTTTATTCACCTAAAGAGCACTTAACTTTTAAAAATGCATTTTAAGACATTTTACTCATCAAAATCTCTAAAAAAAAAAAAAAAAATTATCGATTGCGCAATCATTGATATCCATTTGCTTTGCATAAGATTCTTTGATAAAGTGAAAAATGCTACTGACCTCTTTTTTTCTTAAACTTGTAAAGATCAGTTTTTTTGTATTGTTGGTGATTTGGATTGAATTGAGTACGCCACTATCATGACCTTATACCAGACAATGCTAAACTGGTAGAATTGGTGATTGCAATAAAAAGAAAAATGACATGTTCTTCCTATTTTGGGATAAGTAAGAAGCCAGTTAAAAAAAAAAAACACCTATCTTTTGTAACTTTGAAAGAAACTTTCGCAGAGGAAAAAAAAAGTCAAAAACTGATGAGCAGTATAAGTATTATCCACTTGATAATTTTAGTCTGTTAAAGAAAGGCATTTTGATTGATATTTTTCGCGATTAAAAACTGATTTATTCATCTAAAATTTGAAAAAGCAAAAATTTCTAAAGTTTTAACTTCTAATTCATTTCCTCCGCTTTTCGGTGTCAAAAGAAGAATAACTTTTCAAATTTGCAAGTTAGATATTCAATTTTTTTTTGGCAAGTTAATTAAAAATTACTTTAATAAAATAATAGAATTATTTTAATTAGAGATCAAGCGGAAATTATAGTTTCCTTTAAAAAAAAAAAAAAAAAAAAAAAGTAATCTTAACAGTCGGTTCTTGATTTCCTTTAAAAAAATTGTGACACGCATGCGCACATACTTCTAAACAAAATGGCCGTTAAAGATAGAAAAAAACTTATTTAAGTTATTAGAATAGTGAATTTTTCTAAATCTTATCCCTTCTAGTACTGTTCATATTTATCCTTCTATTCCTATCTATTTAGCCTAGATTTTAGTTATTAAAATCTTATCAATTATGTGTATTTTCTTTTATTACAAAGATTTTACTTTTTTTTTTTTTTTTTTTAGCCAATGTATTATTTGGCCTTCCAAATTAAACAGTGTGGCGAAGAAAATTGGAATAAAGATACTCAAGCCCGCCACTTGCGGAGGTGGGTATCTCTTTAAGTCGGTGGGTGGAACAAGTAAGAAGTTACATACTAAAATTAGTTCGAATCAATTCTTACATGAAGGCTTATGATTATAGTTTTCTATCCTCCTCCATCTGGAGGACGGATGTGAACACCTTGAATAGTCATGGTTGACTGGCCAGCTTACTCTCGGAGACGGCATACGACCCCACACACACTCCCTCTTTCTCTCTCGGTGCCCAGCCCGTCTTGCGTTGAAGGCATAAACATGTGAGCCGACGAGCTTTGGAGACTCCTCACTCACTGTTGTGGAGAATTCTGTCCTCGCCGAATGCTTCCTGACTAAGCCGAGTTTAAGTATGAAATGAAGAATAATAGCATCGTACCATAATGACTAACGAGTTAGTTTCACAGACCGTTACTACCTGGCACTACTTAAAACTGGTCCACTCATTTTTTTAAAAGAAAAAGGAAAAATTGTGATTGAGGATAATTTTTGTGTGACACAAAAATTATCCTCAATCACAGCATTCTTTCGACCTTCTTAGACCACGAAACTTGTCAGAATCGAAAAATATTGATTCATTATCAATTTAGATAGGTGGGGGTACTGCTTAATATCAATACAGTGTCAAACCGATCTCTGACTTTTACAGAGTTATCAAGCCTAGGCGAAGTCACTTAGCACTCAGTTACTTGTAAATGTCAAGTTTGAAACTATAAGGACATCATAGATATTATTATTATTTTTATTTATTTATTTATTTTTTTAAACATTTAAAAAGAAACGTTTTTTCTTGCTTAAGTTTTTTTGGAAGCATATGCACAAACATTTGAGGTTAATAATTATTTATCTTACATTAAAATTAATAAATGGATACAAAATTTTAATTTTATTAATTTATGTAAATTAATTGGAGTAGATAGGTTCGCCTATTGCCCGGTTCACACTTCTTGGTTTTTTGAACAGGCGTAGAGGTTTATCCTGTATTTCCGGTTTAGGATTGGGTTCCTGGATCATTTCAAAGTCTTCTTCCACACTATTACCTTTACAGCAATGATTACCACCAGTGGTGCATGCGTAGGATGTGCACAATTCAGCTTACTATATCAACAGAATAAGGTGGCAATTTGAGAAGGAGTTATTAACAGTAAATTGTTTTCTCCTGAGTCTGAGTGACAGTGTTAATGTTCATGGATGTTAAAACATAAGATATGAATACAGTATGCATACATAAAAGTATTTTGTGTATATGTACGTACATGTGTAATTGGCATACATGTAAGAATTAAATATTATAGGGGGTACCAGAATTTTAGAAATACTAAAGTGGGGCATGGCTTAAAATCACTGCTTTACAAAGTCTAACGTCTCTGACTGAACTCGGAAATGTTCACTAAATAAATCTGGTCAATTTCAAGTCTACAGTTGGCTGTTGTCTTTCCTACACAGCCTCAGGAAATTCAATTCTTGCCTTTTCTTACGCTAATAAAACTCCACACATTAACCCTCTATTTTGAGTGACTATCGGACCTTATATTAGGTGAACATAAAAGATAGAAAATTGTTCCTTAATTAAATTATATAGCCGTTTGTTCTTTTATTTAGGAGAACTCTTTTTGTTACCTCACTCAAAAAATAAACCAATAACTATTTAAAAATCAGGGATCGATTTAACACTGTATTGATATTATAAACAGGACCTCCACTTCTAAACTGATAACAAATTTTCACACATGTTGCGGCCAAATAAGGCCTACAGAATGATAATCTACAAATATTATTTCAGCTTCCCCCAAATTTTTCCCTTTTTTTTTTTTTTTTTTTTTTTTTTTTTTTTCATGCTATTGAATAAGAAAAGAAGTGTGTTGCGATATTAAATTTCACGAACCTAATGGGAAATTTCTGAACTAATGCCCTTAGGAAAAACATTTCTTTTTCCCTATCCCAAGCTCTGGGTTAGATATCCGTGTAAACTGGGATCTTTAGGCTTTGGTGCCAGCCAACCTAGGAAAAGAACAACTACGGATTTCAGCAACTGGAAACCACTCCCTTGTCTTTTCGAAAAAAAGTACCATGGTTATTTTGTAAATAATCATATTTAGATAATAATGAAGAAAAGGAGTCCGTGGAGAGCCATGATCGCCTAATTGATTGATTGATTGATTTTTAAAGCTCAACAACCCTTTTTTTGTAGCTTCTTTAAAGCCGAAATGTGTTTTGGGTTGTAGGACGTTACTTATAGTACCTGGCGTTCCTAAGTGTTCCTAATTTCTGAAAGGAGAATGACAGCTTTTAATTCGAAACCATGAAAAAAGCAATGGACAAACCACTTCATTATCTTTGCAAGGACGTCATGTTAATTCATAAATAAAAAAGGAAGCTGTGAAGAGTCATGTTTGCTGATGTTTTGGCATCTTAAACAAAAACTAAATGTCTTGGCCGTCAGTTTTTGAAAGTTAAAGTAACTGACGCACTTGTTGCCTTTTTTATTTTTGATTTCTGGCAATAAAGCTCTGAAACAAATTGCCAGCAATTAATTTCCGTACTTCGAATTTAATTATTTTTATTTTATTTTACTTCCTGAACTTGATCTTTTACATGAAGCTTGGAAAGTGAACATTATTACAGTTTTAATGTCCTAAATGACTTTGTATGCAGTGTTAAAAAAAAACAAACTATGACCTAGAAGCGATTATTTGAGCAGTAATGACGTAGCTCCCCCCCCTACATTGCCTTCTTGGTGATAATTTTAAAAAAGAAATTTTTTTTTTCCTTTTCTACATGCTTTCATCTTATTTCTTTTCTTTTCTTTCTTTCTTTCTTTTCTTTCTTTGTACATTTGTCCTAAATTTCTAATTTCTTTTTCCTTCTGGTTTCATTTTTATTTTTTGCATTCTCAAAAGAAAAAAATGGCTAACCAAGCCTAATAATGGCTACTTTATTTATGTATATCTTGTTACTATTGCCATTTCGGTTAAATATACTCTTTATTATTATTACTATTATTTTATTACTATTTTTCTACATGTTATTGTTATTTATCCCATAAATCTGGGTCAATATAATTTTTTATTATTTTACTAGTTTTATTCCATCTTATTATTGTTGCTTTTTAGCCCAACACTCTGCCTCTATACACTCTTCATTATTACTATTATTACTACTTTTATTCCATTTTATTATTGTTGCTTTTTATTCCAATGATCTGGCTCTATACAATCTTCATTATTACTATTATTTTATTACTAGTTTGATTCCATCTTATTATTGTTGCTTTTTAGCCCAACACTCTGGCTCTATACACACTTTATTATTACTATTATTTTATTACTAATATCATTATTGCTGCATTTTCTAACAGTAATCTGAAGTTAATTCTTTGGGTTCTTGGGGTAAACATTATTCAAGAAGCCAATGATGACACTTGAATTTACTTCCTACACATAGGAATCCTGTCTTTAACTGATGTTACCTTAAAAACTTTGGCCATCAAACTTTCAGTGCTTTTGTCAAGTTTGAAACAGGTCATCATTCAAGTGTAAGTATTTCTTATGAAAGCAGTAACAAATTAATTTGGGGTGGGGAAGAAAAAATTAATTTCACCAGACTATATTTACACAATCTAAACTTGAGGAAAATACCAAGGTAGTGATGTCCTTACCAGATGAGCTATCTCCTATTCTCTGTTTACTGAGCGTCCTTGTCTGCACATGTAGTTCCTTAAGCATGAACATACAAATATGAAAGGACATATATAACGGGGCTGGTGCAAGGGTCTCATGTCCCCAACATCCAAATCTATGACACACAGTGTCCCCCCTCTACTATATCTCAATTTTTATAAGGTTCTATTCATATAAAATACAAATTTTATTGTAAGCTAATTATGTACAATAATGGATCATATGCAATATAGGTAAACAAATCAACTAGAAAAATTGAAAATAAATACAATGTATCTAAATACAAATTAGAGACATACATCATTTCATTTTAAATAAATCAACAATGCTTTGCAATTTTTAACATTTACTTGAGATTTTTCTTATTACTAAGTTGTACAATTTAATTTAAACACATTAAACGAGGTGAAAAAAAGTTGGTATTAATTAGTCAGTAAGGATTTGGTGGGGTGATAACTTTGAATGAGACAAAGGACAAAATGAGTCTTAGCAAAACTCACCCCAGGAAAAGACTGTGATCAATGTGGACTTTGAGCTAGTTGCAAGAAATAAATGATTAATCCTCCACCTCCCCCCACTCTTCTCTCCTTTTCACAGCAAAATAGGGTCAGTGCAGGGATCGAGTGCCAACTACCCCCAAATCTTATATGACATTGCCATTCTGCTACATCTGAACTGTCAGAAAGCTGTATTCATATAAAAAAGATACAAATTTTTTTTATTATAACCTAATTATGTACAATAATGGATCATATGCAATGTAGGTGAACAATTCAACTAGAAAAATTGAAAATAATCAAAATCTAAATACAAATTAGAGACCTGTCGTAATAGATCAATCCATTTTAAATAAATGTTTTATGGCAATTTTTAACATCAACTTGTGATTTTTTCTTGTTAAAATGTTGGATAATTTTAACACATACAATGTTATAGATTAAAAATTGTGAATTTTAAATAGTTTTTTTTTCTTTTATATTTAGCATAAGCAAAAAAAAACTCATGGATTTGGACAAAAAAAAAGATCCCAGAATGACGTCAAAGTCTGCAAAAATTTTTCATCCTATAATAGTTGTGCTTAGTTCAGTTTGTAACGTACATAAATGTAGGTAGAAAAAGCAAATGTTGATAAAAAGACAAAGGTTAAAAATCACTGCTCAGGGTCGCAATCAGAGTAGCCCCCCAAGGTTGGGTGGCGGGGGTAGTATGCACTGGCCCTGATCTGTAACATATATCAACTAGCACATCTCTATATGCTTTCTTGTACCTGTATAAAGAGGAACAACAACAATGTCTTTGGGAGGTAGGGTCTTTGGTCTAATATGAAAATGGTATTCATTTTCACTTCCTAAATTACCAAACATGACAAATAACAATCAAAAATGCAAGCTCTTAAAAAAAATGCAAGCTCTTAAAAAAATCATCTTAGCCCTTTAACATTTCCTTTTCTAACATCCGTGGCATTCAAACCAACTTCTGCAGTGTGGAATCGTCCCTCATTGAGAAGTCTCCCGATATTCTGGCTCTCTGTGAGACCAATCTCAACTCATTTACTCTAATAGCTTCATGTCTTGCACCTCCTGTCTGTGAAATTCCCCTTCCTATTACTTGTTTCCCTGATAACTCCAACTATTCAAATGTAATGTCAATTGACATCTCCAGATGCCTTGTCCATCTCTTCATCCTTTCCTCCATCATGCCTCTTTTCTCTCACTCCCACTCTGTAACCTCTTGTGTACTAGTGACATCATTCCTTGCTTGGGGTGAAATGCTTTAAAAAAAAGATATCTTCTGGTTGTAGTAATTCAGTTTAGTTGCTTTTAGATTTTAATGATGTGTGAAGTAGGTTAATTAGCCCCCTTCCCACCAGCAGTATTATGCTGTGTTTGAAAATCCCACAAAATGTTTTGCTTAACAATAGCAAGTCAAATTTTCTTGATTAGTCAATTAGCTTTCCGAATACCTTTGTCATGCACCTGTAACGGCTTTCTGGAATAGGTTGTATTTGCGTCACTTACAAGCAGTTTTATTTCTTCACTCAAAATGAAACCTATTTTTGCATATTTGAATTCTTTAAAACTTACCAATTGATTTTTTTATTTGCCTTTTTAATTTGGTTTTTCCAAAATAAAATCTTCATTTGAAAAGTTTAGACAATACAGGAAGGCCAAAAAATATATCAGTTGAAATGATGTGCTAAAAACAACAAAGATGTAGATTATAGTCGGAAAAATAGATGGAATAATAAAAATAGTTCATTTGAAAAGTTTAGACAATACAGGAAGGCCAGAGAATATATCAGTTAAAATGATGTGATAAAAACAACAAAGATGTAGATTATAGTCGGAAAAATAGATGGAATAATAAAAATAGTTCATTTGAAAAGTTTAGACAATACAGGAAGGCCAGAGAATATATCAGTTGAAATGATGTGATAAAAACAACAAAGATGTAGATCATAGTCAGAAAAATAGATGGAATAATGAAAATAGTTCATTTGAAAAGTTTAGACAATACAGGAAGGCCAGAGAATATATCAGTTGAAATGATGTGCTAAAAATAATAATGGAATAATGAAAATAGCTAATTTGAGAACTTTGGAAGATAGGAAAACTGTTTTGTATGATGTTTTGGTGAGACAAACAAAGAGAAAGATAAGATTTAAAAGAAAAGAATGGTGCACGTCTTTACGACATTAGATATGACTCAATTTTTTTTCCATTGTCCACAAATCTCCGCCTTAGCCTCCATCACGAAGGATGACAGTCTTTTTAGGTTAGGGAAATAATCCAGTTACTCAATTGGGTGGTGGTGTGGGCAGTTGTCAGGTTTGTCTGCCTCTTCAAGCAAAGCAGTGCAGAGAAGTAGCCAAGGGGTAGTAATTTGGAGATGCGATCAGAGTTGGGAGGTGTTTTGGGGGGAAGGGATATTTTTTTTTTTTCCAAATAGAACTCTCCCTTGTTAAACAATGTCTCCAGGGATCGTTTATTTCTACTATCTTCTAGAACTCTCCTCTTTCCTTCTTACACTTTACAATCTCACGCTCTCTTCCATCTTGCTTTTTCTGATTTTGTTTTTTGGTTCTCTTTTTTTCCCCTTTCCTTCTCTGTTTCATTTAGTTATCTCTCCCTAACTTCTTTCTTTTGAAGGTTTTGAGGAGCATGAAGCCACCTCTTAATTACTGTTGTTCTCAGCTCCACTCTGACTTTGGGTTGTAGCATCTGTTAGGGTCCCAGCTATGGGCAAATTGTGGACCCCCCCCACAAAAAAAATTAAAACACTAGGAAAATATAAAAATAGATATTTATAGTAAATAAAAAAAAAAAAAAAACAGCAATAAATTTTTATTTAAAAAATTACCAGTAATACATATTTATAGTAGAAAATGACAAGTAATACATTTTAATCGTAAAATTGGAAACATGGCATATATTATGAAAACATTTTTTTTTTTTAAATAAATTTGCTATGATTAATCTCATTTCTTGGGAGTTGAAACGAGGTTTTTGCAAAATTATTTGGTAAAAAAAATGCAACTAAGTAATTATAATTTAATTGTGAAATTAATGTCATTCACTTCAATTATAAAGTTTGAATTTCCATATTTAGATTTCAGCATTAAATAACCCATGGAGATGTTGATATGCCGCTAAACTTAAAAAAGAAAAAAAAAATCTCCAACTTCTCTCTTTCTCTTTTTCTTATTCTTCTATTTTCTCCTCCTCCCCACCCTTTTAAAACTTCTTTTCCTTTCTCCTCCTCCCCACCTTTTTTAAGACTTCCTTTC
>CAHIKZ030000547.1:1697500-1710000 GCA_903632075.3 Acanthosepion pharaonis
TTATTTGTTATTACACTCATATACTGTGTCTTCCTTTTCAATTTAGACAAATTTTTATGGTAAACCAAACAAATGAATAAAGTTAAATTAAAATATTTCATTTCCTACTTAAAATAAATAGGTGAAGTAAATTATATTGTTTTTTCGGATATAATTTTTCGTTTCATTTTGATTGAATAACTTTCTTTTTTTCAAATCCAAAGGAGAGCCCAGAATTTGAGTCTCTCTCTCTCTCTCTCTCTATATATATATATATATATATATATATATATATATATATATATAAAATTTTCTGTTTATACGTTTTTTTTTTTAATTATTTAAACAGTATTAATTACTTTTTGCCAGCCTGAATTTTCAAAAAATTTCATAGGAAATATGTGTTCTCTGACAGGAATCGAACCTGTAACCCTTGATAGAACCATCATTTGACCAGGTTCGATTCCTGTTGGTGAAGCACATATTTTCTACGAAATTTCTCGAACAGTCAGGCTTGTAAATTTAATTAACACTGTTTAATTTAACAAAAAACAGAGCATTTACTTAAATAAATTATATCTATAAAAATAACGTATGAACAGGAAATATATTAAAAAAAAAATAATTGTCGGACTTAATCTATAATGGATTAAATCTGACATATTTTAATATATTTTCTTTTTATATGTTATTTTTTAAAAGAAAAGAAATATATATATATATATATATATATATAGAATTGGAGTATATGGAATAAATTCCAATAATCAAAAATACTATTCTTAAAACAGTGCTCAATGCAGAGTAGAGCAAATATAATTTATTCGAAAATTCTAACCTAAATATGTTATAAAATCACTACAAAAATAGCCATTTTATTTCAACACCTCTATTGTCTTATCAAGTGATGGTGTTCAAGGAAAGGAGTTCCACAAGCGAGAAGTGTGAAAGAAAAAAACTGTTAGCATAGAATTTACTGCTACATCTAGCAAGCTGAAATGTAAATTGATGAGATCTCAACGCCAGTCTAGTGCTGTGCTTAAATTCCAAAACTCTAGGTACACATAGCAAAGAGCTCATTTGAACAATTATCATGAACATGTTTATAGTATAGACATAGAGAGGCAACCTTACGTGGGTGGGAAAGTAACTGAAGCTGAGCTGCCAGATCAGGACCAATAGTATTGCAGATTCTTCTTTAAGTATATTCTAGTCTAGCCCATTTTATACACAGAGATATGAACTGGCCTAACCTAACATATAACTCAGACTAACCCTGTGTATACTCTGAACTGTGATGTCTGACTGTTTATTAAACTTATATAAAAACTATCATCCTTATTTCATAAATTGAAAAAAATTCCTTCTGGTGTTACTATTCAAAACAGAATTTGTATTTGGCACAAAGGGTAGCTTGCAAACATGGATCAATGTGTCGGCAAAGATGTGTCAAAAGGATGTTTTTCCCCATGATGCCACTTTTTTAACTACCTTCATTTTTTGGCAATGTTTATTGTTTTAAAAAGCAATGATTAGAATTAGTTTGGTTTGGTTTGTTTTACGGCATATCAACATCTCAATGGGTTATTTAATGCTGACAAGATTTTTATTGCTGGAAATATTTTTATAATTTAACATAATATTATTTTTGGTTTTAAGTCAAGTACGGCGCCTTTCTTAAGGATGTTCATCTTTACATCAAGAAACTGATTTGATCCTTTAGTTGTTTGGTTTGGTTTGTTTTGTTTTACGGCATATCAACACCTCAAAGGGTTATTTATTGACGACAAAATTTTATTGCTGGTAATATTTTTATAATTTAACATAATATTATTTTTATTTTTAAGTCAAGTATGGCGCCTTTCTTAAAGATGTTCATCTTTACATCAAGTAACTGATTCGATCCTTTAGTTGTTTGGTTTGGTTTGTTTTATGGCATATCAACATCTCAATGGGTTATTTAATGCCGACAAGACTTTTATTGCTGGTAATATTTTTCTTGAAAAATTTTTGATGGTAATAATCTTTTTACAAAAATGTATTGCTGGTATTAAAACCTATTTTTACACTTTCATAGTGTTTTGACCCCAGTTTGGGGGTTAACTATTTGCCCATAGGTGGGACCCTAGCAGGTGATATCACCCTGGGTCAGAGTAGACCTGGGAACACTAGCAATTAAGAAGTAGTTCTACACTCCTCAAGACCTCCTGATCAGAGGATTTGCTGCCAGATGTAGTTTATCATCATACCTAGGATGATTACAATTGGAATAAAGCCTAAACATGATGAAAGTGAATTTACAACAAAAATATTAAACACAATTTATTAGACCACCAGCTAAAGAAAATATGGAAGCCAAGAGGATGCTTAAATTTGGAATCAGAGAGAGGCAGTTGAAATTTCTATGACACATTACAAGGAGGGAGGGCTGGGAAAACTTGGCACTGACAAGGCATATAGTGATAACAAGAGGAGCACAAGGAAACAGTAACCTACCTAACAAGCATTTGCAAATGGATGGCAAAACAGGCAGTGGGAGGGATTGTGAAAAGGTAAACCTTATTAAGAGCTACAAAGGATAGGAAGTTGTGGAGAGCCATGATTGCTCATGTCCTGAAGGGACTCAGCACAGAAAAAGAAGACTATGCTAGTTTAAATTGAATTTGGCCAATCATAACTCATTATTCAAGTACATTCAAATTGGACAACTGATGGACATATCACTTACACATAATACTGGGCCCTATCTAATGGCCCAGGACTGTAAAATAAATCTGGGATATATATATATATATATCATGAATTATTCATACAAAAACAAATACAAAGGTTAATGATTTAATTGACGAGAAATCCATCGTTGCGAACAACTCAAATAATATACAAAAACCCCGAACCTGTCATGAATGAAAAGATCCTTGTTTTTATAAATTTCTGTTGCATTAGTTCTTATTTTACTACAAGCTTTCGTCTGTTCCTACAGACATCTTCAGGTATGGAATAGATGTTGTTCTTGTTTTTACTCTCAGTAATAAGAGGACAACGAAAATATATGTATTGTTGTATCCGAAAAATGCTATTAGAAATGAGTTATTGTTTTTGGAGCGTGCAGTAGCAACGCTGAGTTTGATTTTAAATTTTACAATTGTGCGTTTTTGTACAATATGCTGATAGATATATATATATAAAGCAATGTACATAATATCTTACATTAATTACACAACTCAGACTTTAAGGCTGAAGCAATTTTCAAATGCGGGAATTCCACCACTTGAAAATTTATATTGCTTATATATATATATATATATATATATATATAAAATAGCTCTTTTACTTTACATTCAGCACTGCTTTTTTTCTTACACTGTAGAGTATTTACATGTATTTGTATATGATCACTTGCTTCTGTACCTATCTATATCTACCCATTTGGTTTTTATATATATATATATATATATATATATATATATATATATATATATATAATTATTTATTTAAAATATGATTCAACATGCTACATAAGAGGTCTCATATCTAGCATGTTGGAATTATATTTTTAAATAAATAATTATATTTATGCTCAACTTTTGTATTGAGCACTATTTTTAAAAAATAATAACTAAAATACTAAAGAACTTTGGATTATTTACCTAACGAGTTCTTTCCTATTTTCTATATATTTTCACATATATCTATATAAAAACATAAAAGCAAAATTTAGATAAGTTTTTCTTTTTTATTAATTCATATTGTTCAGATATATACTTTAGTTATATTTGAAATTTTGCATATGAGTAAAATATCAAAGCAAGTTTAAAAAAGATAAAATTAGTTTTGAAATATTTATTTTTATTGGAATAACCTTTTATAGCCAAATGTAAGTTAGCAGAGAATTAAAGTTTTGATGTTAATTGAAAACGACATCGAGCCTGAAATTAGTGAGTGAAGGATAATGCAAGGTCACTTAAGGTCACTTATCTATCAGTTTATTCACATGAAATTATCTCAGTCTCTTTATATCTATATATCTAAGACTGTTCACATGTACCTGTCCATCTCAGACTCTGTTCATATCTATCTATCTATCTATCTATCTCTAATTTTTTCCAGATATTTCTCTCTACACGCACCAATACACACAAAATCTACCCTATATCAATCTACCATAAAGACTTGATTTCTTTTTTCAACAACATCATATTTGTTTTTTTTTTTATTTCCTCCAGACAACTAAATCAGCGCTGATTATCTCCCTTTGCTTTTATGGTCTGCGTTACTTAAATTTATATTATTCTATCAAGCTAATAACTGTCCTCTCTTTTACACATTATTTTAAAACATTTTATGATTATCAAGCAATCTGTCTTTTGTTTGTTCAAAGTTTAAAGTTTCTTCCACTATTTGGTGCTACAAAATAAAAAGTTTGTGTTTGTGTGGGTGGGGTGTACTAAGTTAGACAATCAATTTTTTGGGGAAATACTATTTTGTCAGTCCTGGTAAAATAGACAAACATGCTTTTAAGCTTATTATACCAGTCTTGGTAAAATAGACTCCCAGGCTATTTTACCAGTAAATATTTTTTTTATTATTATGAAGGCAGGTAATATTAAAAATAACAGCACACAGATTTAACAGGAGAGTTGATTTATATTCACCATCAATTGTTAAAACAATTTAAAATCTTTTCCACCATCTATTGCTAAAACACAAGTTAAAATCATTTATTCATCATCAATTAGTAAAAGAAATATAGAAGTCTTTGAATATTTTAAGCACTTCAGGCATAACAGTCTGTGCAAATCAAAAACTTGCCCTTGAGGATGGTTCTCTTGCCAATAAACTTCAAGTGCACTCACTGAAGACAACAGTCACAGATCAGAGAATCCATGTTGTTCAAATCCTGTCTACACAGCTCACACAACCACTGCTGATAATCTCAAATATAATATATTCTTAGTTTTAAAACATCAGCAAAATAGCCTTGGTGTCAATTTTATGGGGTTTGGTAAAATTGCCTGTTTGTTTTTTTTGTTTTTTTTTTTTTTAATGATTTCTGGGTCTTTTTTTTTTTTTTCTATTTTAATTTTTTTTTTTTTTTAATTTAAAAAATTTCTTTTTAGATCTATTATCCTACTGCAAACATTTCATTTATGTTTTAATTTAAAATTTTCTTTCTGGTAAGTGTTTTAACTGAGGACGGTAAGTGCAACATTGAAATCCAGAAACACTTTTATGATAGGCCTTGCTTGTTCCCTGTTTTAATTAGTAAAACACAGCATATATTCGTCATAACAAAAGGAGACATTTTTTTTCTCTTAATTTTCCTATTCTTTTTTTCATTCATTTTCCTCTTCTTTTCCTTTTCTCTTTTTCCATTCATTTTCCTCTTCTTTTTTTTTATTCATTTTCCTTTTCTCTTTTTCTGTTTATTTTCCTCTCTTAAATCACAACCGATAAAATTCAAGGTTTTCAGCTAAAGACATAAACAAAATAAGCATACCATGATAAAAAAATGCCTTAAGCTGAATAAAAACAAAGTTTTAGCATCAAAATTTTTGTTATAATTAAGAGGAAAGACTAAAGGATTTTTTTGATAATTAATTTATATTTTTCATCCTGTTTAGAAGGCTCAAAATTTTGGTTAAAAATCTTGTAATTTGAGTTGATGTGTTTTCCACTCATGTTGTGTATATAATTCGTAGCCAAGCAATAAAGCATATCTGGTGAGAAGGTGTTTACTTCGACAAAGTGAGATGCATATTCGATCCCAGCCAGTGAGCACGATACCTTTATTAAGACTTCTTGAATGCACAGGCCAATAGACGTAATACACACTGTGCAAAAGCAAAAGAAAATATGGGGTGTCTATTTCAAATACGAGTATCCACTAAATAATAATGGTTAACGTATCGTATTTCGCTGCTTATAAGACACAGATACATTAGTCACGGCCACCAGAAATTTTGAAGGTAGAAATCAAAAAAAAAAAATGTTTTCCTTCTATTTCATCGCCCTCCTGACTATGACCAATTTTACCAACTGAGTAACCCATTTCAGTAGCATAAAAACTTGACTAATCATGACTAATTCACCACAGACCAGTAAGCACTAAAAGATTTATGCTATTTAGAATGCAGTAATTAGAAGAGAATTTTCGAGTGTTGTGATAAAGTGATTTCGTATTTTATCAGTGCAGCGGTAGTCGTTTATATTGCATGCCGAAAACATGATATCTCAGTGCGCCCACATCGCTATCAAGTGTAACACAAGGGCGAGTTTAAAGTGGGTTTAACGGCAATACTGCGGAGTAACTCTCAAGCTACCCCGGCACTTCCCCATTTTGAAGATGCCTCAGGTGCCGGGCAATAAACAACAGGCCCCTCCTGAAGGAGAAGTACTGCCTGGGGTGATGGCCTTCTGAGGCTTGAGAAAATATTATTGGCAGAGAAGTGAACCTCGACACACTTTATTCGTATATCAAGAACAATATTTACCTGATATCTCTTCTCTCTCACAAGGCGGGATGTGGCTCAAGGCTGGGCTTTTTTTTTTTTTTTTTTTTTGTGGCATTCTGCGTCAGTATGCTCGGACAAAAATTCCCCGTAGACCCCGAGTTGCTGTCAACCTCCCCAGACGAGATTCAGCCCATAGGCATAGCTTTGTTTGGGTTCCTCTCTGCCCGACAAGCAAAGTATTCGCAAATTCAGAGGTTTGGCAAACTTGCATACCAAGAAATGCTCTACTGTTACTGCTTGGGCATTTATATAGTCGATGTCTTAGCTATGCTAACTAGGCAGTCATTTACATATCACTACACGTGTATAATACAGCTGAAATTCTTGCTAATTGTGACGATTTTTATAACAAACCAAGATGGAGCACTCATTTTAAATATGATACATGCAAATTTGGATTGATTGATTGTTTCCTTTTCTACGGCTTGTCAACCTTTTGCATGTTATTTAAAGCCAAAAATATTTGTAGATTTTAAGAATTTTTTGCGGATAACAATTTAGTGATAGAAGTCTTGATAATTAACCCATAGTTGGGGGAGAAGAGATGGAGTCATACATTCCCCAAGAATATTTGCCCATAAGTGAATATAACAAACCTGATTGGAATTTGAACTTGGCTCTCTGATTTCCAATTCTGAGCCATTATCGATTACACCACCTATACATGCACACCTAGTATTCTGAAGTGATCACCCATTTAGTTAATGACCAGGCTTGATGTTGCTTAACTTTATTAAATTTAGGTACAGAAATAAGGTTAATTTTTTTTTATGTATAGATTAAAACATACAATATTATCAAATCCTTATGTCGGTAA
Organism: Acanthosepion pharaonis; assembly: GCA_903632075.3. Lineage (NCBI taxonomy): Eukaryota > Metazoa > Mollusca > Cephalopoda > Sepiida > Sepiidae > Acanthosepion > Acanthosepion pharaonis. Next base: position 1,704,812 of record CAHIKZ030000547.1, read on the forward strand.
TGCTTTGAAATCTTCATTAGTGGTAATCTTGACAAGTTTATCCCAACCGTATAAATAGCTTCTCTTAAAGCGTTGTTTATTTAATTTTGAAATCCTAGACAGGTTTTACTTTTAAGAGGTCAGAATCGGATGTAACTGGGAAGCAAATGTTCTCCCCCCCCACCACCTCTAAATTGAAAACTGGATTATGAAGGCTAGATTTTTTGAGATATTTTATAGGGAAAAATATCTCTTATAAGTGGCAAGATACAGTAATAAAAAAATATATGCCTTATCTCGGTAAGTATAAATATACTTTTTTTTTTTTTTATACTGTGTCTTTTTATTATACAGTGTTTTTACTGGATGAGTATTCTTCAAACATTGGCTTTGTACGTCTCTTGAGTAAATAAAATCTCCAAATTTTCTTTAAAATATTTCTCTAAAATCTTGTTTTATTTTCTTTTTGGTGTTTTCAATTTGCAGTTATTAAATACCCGCAGATCCAATACTATAATATATATATATATATATATATATATATATATATATATGAATGAGAGAGACAGACAGCATATCTTCATTCAAATATGTCTTTATTTTTATTGTAATCCTCTTGAATTCTCTCATCAATTTCTTAATGTCAATATTAAATCCATTAAAGAAGGCACCATAGTTTTTTTCTTTTCTTTTCATTTTTATTTTCTCAAGTACTTTCAATCTCATCTGAGATCATCTTCAGGGGTGAATTAGCAATTCACCCCTGAAGATGATCTTGAAAAAATAAAATAAAAAAAATGAAAATAAAAGAAAAGAAAAAACTATGGCGCCTTCCTTAACGGATTTAACATCAACATTAAGAAGTCGATGAGAGAATTCGAGAGGATTACAATAAAAATAAATAGACATAATATGCCCAGATTATTCAACCAAACATGCTTGAAATATATATATAATGTTCAAGCATGTTTGATTTTTATCAATTTCATGCTACATCGATTTTAAGTAACCATTTATTTTTTAGCGTGAGGACAAACTACATCCATTAGGTATCGAGTTATGTTCCCGCAAGTAAAGGCTCATTAAATGATAGGGTCATACTTAACGCAAAGACGCATATATGAGCTTAACAGGCTACTTTTTATTTAAACACAGGGGTCGATTAAAAACAGCTATTGTCTGTTTGATTTTTTTTTGTTTTTTTAGGACAGAGAATACATTTTATATCTCTGTAAGCATTCTGGACACGCTCTCTCCACCCTGAAAAGACATTGCTCAACGATGGGGATCATTATGAAAGCATAAATAGGGATACGAGTTTAATAGGTCATATATATATATATATATATATATATATATATATATATATATATATATATATTATGATTAAAAGACATTTCCTAACGGCTGTATTATTATTATTCTTTAAATCATTTCACCCCAAGCAAGGAGATAATGCCAATAAGATGCAAGGGTCGATTGGGATTGAATGAGAATGAGAAAAGGCACCGGAAAACGCAATTCTAAACAGAAAACAAGGGATAAACCCCTATTCCTGTTAAATAGAAGGAGAAGAAGAGTGAACTGGGCGATAGCGAACACTCTTTACTCCTAATGAAGGCAAAAAATAAATAATATATAAAATTTAGGTGGAAACGTTAGAAGTATTTTTAAGTGCAAATCTTTAGCCAGAGAGCAAGAAGTTAAATCGTCGGAATCTTTATATACTGTTCATATATATTATTTTTTATATTTTTATACTTATACCATAACTCCGGCGAAAAAAAAAAAAAAAAAAAAAAAACTCACGGTAAGTGTCAACCGAACGATATAGGCGAACTTGTAGTGGGGCCGTGGCGGTTACCACTTGTTGAGGGTTCATGGCGTGGCGGTTATGTTGTTGATAGAAGTCAGACGTAGAAGAAACGCATGTAAGGTTCAGATTCTCCTGCCCGCCGAGCCCAACTACATAAAAAGGTTGGACTTTGATTAAATCCAAAGAAGTCAAAGAAAGCAAACAAAACACAAGACCGATAATATATGTATATACAAATATATATTAATAACAAGTTACAATACATTGAAACAGTACAAAGGATGAAGTGTGTGTGTGAATATTCTGTATGTGCGTGCGTGTGTGAATATTCTGTATGTGTGTGCGTGTGTGAATATTGTGCTTAGCGTGTTTCCACGCTATCCCTTGTTAGCGTCTACATTTCGAGGTTGATAGCTGAAATCCTGAAGGAAAAAGAGAAATTTACCTCGAGGTGTTGGTGCACAGGCCTGAAGGAAAAAGAGATAGAGGCGAAGAATCAGCGGCTATTTATAGCCAGGGAAGAGAGACTCTTGGTGAAAGGGTTAACGGAGTGAAGGAGGAGTTAACTCCGACAAACTAACTTGACAGAGGGTGTTTATAATGCTTTGAATGAAAATTACAATACAAAACTAGTTATTTTTACTTAATATGTGGTTTGGGTGGGGGAAAAGAGGCGTGGTTTTTAAAGATAAATTCCGTATGAGTGTTTCATTGAGCTTTAGTAATGTTCTGGGTGATTTTTTTTTTTTTTTTTTTGTGCACTTGTGTATGACAATTTGGGTTGACACTGATTAGACTGAAAGGTAAAACTGAACTTCGATTCGTGTTACACTGAGGCTAGTCATCTGATTGGTCGCGTGTTAGTTTTAGTTGTATTATAATCTATGTTTACTTGTGCGTGTTACATTTAAACAGAATTCGATGACGAAGAAAGACATATTTTATTTACAACTACTATCGAACAAAAATACTTCTCATTCACAACAACTGCGAGTTGTAGGATTTTATTCAGAAAGCAACGGACTTTATCAACCTTTTAGAAAACGCAAGTAAGATTTCTTCTTGTTTAAATTATCAAGGAAAAACAAATACTTTTAATTACTTTTGCAGTTAATTAGTTTTGAGTTTTCTGCTTGCAGTTTTTAATATTCTTCTTCTTATGTGCGTTGTGCCCTCAAGACGTGGGCAATTATGGCTCTCCAAAAATTGCTATTCTTTGAAGCTCTTTATAAATTTTGTCGTTTTGTTATCTCGCCTCCACCATTTACTCTAGCTCACTAACTAAATGCGTTGTTTTCCTCTGTCCCTCTTGCCTTCAATCTGCCCTGTGAGCATCAGATTTTCCATGCCCCCTTTCTTCATTACGTCCCCAAGAAATTTCAATTGTCTCTTTCTGATGTCAAGTATTAGTGGCTCATTATATTTCCATTTTCGTCGTTACTCAGGGGATCATTTTTTTTTTAATCAATTTTATACTACATCGATTTTAAGTAACCGTTTGTTTTTAGCGTGAGTGCAAACTGCATCTAGTATTATGTTCGCACCAGTAATGGATCGTTAAACGATAGGGTCATTCTTAACGCAGAGACGCAAATATGAGCTGAACAGGCTACTTTATTTTCTTAAACACAGGTGTCGATTAAAAACATAGCTATTATTTGATTTTTTTTTTGTTAGGGCAAAGAGTACATTTATATCTCTGTAAGCATTCTGGGCACGCTTTCCACCCCAAAAGGACGTGCTCAATGATAGGGGGTCGTTATGAAAGCATAAATACGGATACGAGTTTAATAGGCCATTTAAATATATATATATATATTATGATTAAAGACATTTCCTAACGGCTGTATTATTATTTTTTTTTTAATCATTTCACCTCAAGCAAGGAGATAATGACACTAAGATGCAAGGGTCGATTGTGATTAAAAGAGAATGAGAAAAAGCACTGGAAAATCCAGTTCTAATAAAAAAAAAAAAATCATGGGAAACCTCCATTCCTGTTTAAGAGGAAGAAGATTGACGGAGAGGCTAGAAATATATTTTAAGTGCAAATCTATAGCCAGAGAGCAAGAAATTTGAGTTAACCGTTGGAATCTTCATATACTTTTCATATATATTATTTTTTATACTTAACTCTGGCGGTATTAAAAAAAACAAAAAAAAAAAAAAAAAAACAGACGTGACGATACAATTTGTAAATAAAAATAATATTACACAAACTGATGTCCGGGTAAAAAAATTCAATAATAATAGAAAAAAACTACTATTTAAAAATGATGAACCAGACCGTGAAAAGTCTAGCAAAAAAAAAAACAAACTATTATGCATGACTAAATTTGCTTATTATTTCTCTGCTTGCCCGAGTATTGACACCAGCATGGGCGTATATGCTTGCTTATATCTGGTCATTTGATTTACCTAACTCTCTCTCCCTCTCTCCACACACACACACACACACATATATATATATATATATATATATATATATATATATATATATAGAGTGCTGTTCGATAAAAGTGACTCACCTGATTTTTTTTACTTTACATTTTTTTCGCCTATTGTTTTTGGGGTCAAACTAATTTTTAATCTTACTAATATAAAGACCCCTTCCCGACCACCTAGCAAAAAAGTTTACTCACCCTAAGGTATTCTATTAATAATTATAATTTTCGTTATAAATGAGATTTAGGGACTAACTCTATGCAAAAAGTGACTCACTTATTTCCTGCAATTAGTAATCAATAGAAACATAACCGAACAGCTTTAAATAAAGAATAATAGAGGTATAATTTATTTATAATAGGTAATATTGTTCAAAATATTTAATGAATCTATGGGTCCTCCTTTATTTTGAATAACCTTTTCAACCCTTTTTGACATTGACTTGACTAGGTTCTGGCAAATCTCATCTCCAAGCATTGAATTCCATTCGGATATGAAATTCACAATCAAATCCTCTTTGTTGCTCAACTGCTTTCTCGAAAGCCTGTACTTTATAATGCTCCATAGGTTTTCTATGGGGTTGAGGTCAGGAGATTGGGGCGGCCATGTCATAACACTCACCTGCTTCTCATCAAAGTATTCCTTCATCAATTTTGATTTGTGACAGGGAGCATTATCCTGCATAAAAAATGAGCTTTAGTGGGGTCGATTTGCACCTTTTTCAGCAGAAGGGAGCAGACAAGACTCTAAAATTCTCTTGTACTGCTCGCTCCTGAGAGTCTTTTCAATAGGTTTTAGAAACCAGTTCCATGGAAAGAAAAAAGCATCCCCAGAACATTATACTGAATGGATGATTGACAAACTTACTGCTAAATTCAAAAAGAGCTTTCAAAGCTTCTTCTTCGGATTTTAGATCGCTTATCTTTTGAATTTAGTTCAACTTTCGTTT
>CAHIKZ030000547.1:1715000-1717500 GCA_903632075.3 Acanthosepion pharaonis
AGGAAGATAATTCCACTTAGATGCAAGAGGTGACTGGGAGTGAAAGCAAATGAGAAGGCATTAGCAAGAAGAAAGGACAATGAAAGGTTTCAGTAAGCCAGAAGATGGCGATAATGCCACTAAGATGCAAGGCGTTACTGGGAATGAAAGAGAATGAGAAGCCTTTAGTGAGGAGAAAGGACAATAAAAGAACAGGTTCTAGGAAGACAGAAGATGGCTATAATGCCACTAAGATCCAAGGGGTTACTGGTAGTGAAAGAGAATGAGAAGACTTTAGTGAGGAGAAAGGACAATAAAAGAACAGATTTCAGGAAGACAGAAGATGGCGATAATGCCACTAAGACGAGAGGGGTTACTGGTAGTGAAAGAGAATGAGAAGACTTTAGTGAGGAGAAAGGACAATAAAAGAACAGGTTTCAAGAAGACAGAAGATGGCAGTAATTCCACTAAGATGCAAGGGGTTACTGGGAGTAAAATAGAATGAGAAGACTTTATTAAAAAATGTTTGTTTTTATGGCCTCTGATTACGACATCTGGGCAATTATCTTTGATTCTTCTGTCTGTGTGTATTGTAAAGTCCCCTAAAATTGTTACAGGTCCTATCTCCGTAACCGGGTCTTGGTGGTGTTCATATTAATTTCTTGCAGTTTCCTTTCCGTAAATGTTGCAGATTTTTCCAATGCAGATATTGGCCCACTCTGGGTTTTATATTCAGTGGGTGCCAATACCGTGCAATGTGATATAAAATGGTCAGTTGTTTCTGGATATTTATCATAGAATCTGCACTTTAGGTTAACATAATTTTTCAGTATGTGTTGAAACTTGACTAATGCATGGAATAATAATGCAACACAAAATGTACTTAGAACAAAATGTATTGAAACAAGAAAGTGTACACAATATTTACATATAGTCTTTTGCATATTCCTGGTAAGACCGTTCCTGGAGAATGTGTTGATTAGTCATGGTCGGGCAGAGTCTCTGGTTGAATCTCTTGATTCCTCCTCTCTTCCGGTACCAACCATATTTATATGGTCGGTACTCCACTATGCAAATTAGGTGGATCCTACCACAACAGTATGTATGCTTGGTAATTTCTAGTTGCAAGCATTGGTTCCTCGGTTTCAGCTTTTAACTCTTTACTACATAAGTCACTGTTGAGTATTGGATTTGTTTACATCATCTTGCTTGGTACAGAGATAATATTGACCGTGAAGAGGTTTATCTTGCCATCATTCCTGCATATTGTCTATTGCATTTGATTTTACTTTCTTTCTTAGGGTTTTTGTCGCTTCAGTAGGTGTGTTACGTTTTACTTGCATTTCTTCACCCACTTGAAATTCCATTTTGAATTTGTTGGCTTCTTTTATTACTGAATACAGTTTTCTTACTTCTTTCATGTTCTTTGACACAGATCATCATCCAGTCTTCTATAGTCTTATTATTATTTTATTTCCTTTGATTTCTGGTGTGTACACATTTTTTTTCCTGGGTCTCGCCAAGAGACCTAAGGTTAGAAATGGCATCATGACTCTGTCTATATTTCTGAGATGAGGTATTATGTACGTTATTTACATTATTCAGACTATTGTCCTCATCTTTGTCACCATATTTATATATATATATAAATATGGCGACAAAGATGAGGACAGTAGTCCGAATAATGTAAATAATGGCATCACAACATTTTCCACTGCAAAAAAAAAATAAAAATAAAAAAAAATATTTTACATAGATAAAGCCCTTTGTAAGGTGTGGGCTGTACTCATGAGAACAATTTTTTTTTTTTATTTCTTTAAGTCATGGGCTTCAAGGAATCCCTTCAATTAGTCTACTGGAATTTTTTCCAACCAATCCGAGGGCTCCAACTACAACGGAGATTGTTGATGTTCCCATATGCCACATTTTTGAGATTTTGATTTTGATTTTGATTTCAATTTATTATTATTATTATTATTATCATTATTATTATTATTATTATATAGAGATTCATTAACTGTATATCTATATCTTTACAGACTTTTATTTCAGTTTTTTTAAAGATGCCAAAATGTCTTTGATTTTTCTTATATTTTGTTTTGGGTCTATTTTCTTTTTTTTTTTTTAATTCCCAGGCACAAATCAACGCCGACTTCGGTTCTCAGAGGGAGAAGATCCAACGGGCACAAATCGTCAAGAGCCATTGCCGGATTTAGTTCCTATCCCCAGAAACAGAGCCCAGTCTTTACCAGAAATGCCGATTTCAGGAACACACATTCAGGCATTCGGTCAAGAACTTCGCCGGATTAGCGACGAATATTATCAATCACACAATACTAGAAGCCGTGTAAGTATCAGGCTACATTTTGTCAATGTTCAATTGAGACTCTTTCATGGCCTACTCCTACCTGTTCCAGTTATATCTGTGTTTATGTCTTTTGAAAACCTGGCATTGTGATATTTAATGAAAGTACTAGTTCCTCTGTTTAAAAAAAAAAAAAAAAATTATTTTTTTTTTTTT
>CAHIKZ030000547.1:1722500-1762500 GCA_903632075.3 Acanthosepion pharaonis
TTGCTGGTAAATTTTAATAATTTACTTTAATTATATTTGGACTAATGTCCTTATCTTTGTTGTTAATTTCACTATGTTTTGGCCAGTATATTCTCTGGCCTTTTTTCAGATATCTGTCAAATCTGGAAATTCCAAGTTGGATGGTTTATTTAATCTCTGGGAGTAGATTGTTCTCATTCCACTGTCCATGTGTAGGGATATCTTGTCTTGTCAGCAGAATGAGAACAAACACCCATCATTGAGCTTATTTTGTTCCAGTGAACAAAAGACATGTTTTGTGGTTCTGAAGACTGAATTTCTGTAGTTTTGTTTAAATAGAATTAAGTTGTTAAATAAATAAATAAATAAAAATTAAAAAAAAAACAAAAAACTGAAAAAACAATTTTCTTTTTCTTATGCGTCTAAAAATCTCATTCAGAATCAATTAAGGAGATTGATGAGGTGAATTTAGATTATGCTTTGGTAGACTTACCAAACTTGTAGGTTAATCAAGATCTTCCTGGAAAATATTCCAGTCTTGGACTTGCAGAACCAAACATTTAGAAGCAATGTAACTGTTTGTTTAAAGAATTAAATATCGTATATATACACATCTAATCATTGGCGTAGCTAGAATGTATGCCACCTATGGCAGCCCTTTAGTTTGCTGCCTGCCTTTTCCTCCCTTGTCTCGTCACAAATAATATGACATATTGCTCAGTAACTCCCTCATATGTATATATATATATATATATATATGTATATATATATATATATATATATATATATATATATATATATATATATATATATATATATGTATATATATATATATATATATGTATGTGTGTGTGTATATATATATATATATATATATATATATATATATTTATAAAGTAAAAAGAATATAGGTCTATATCATTAGTGGACACGTTTTCAATGTGGAAAAATGAAAATGAATTGAAAAAGTCCACATTGACAAAAAATCGGCTAACAATACAGTTTTCCTGTTGTGACTTACCTTTATAAATATTATATTTATATATATATATATATATATATATATATATATATATATATATATATATGCTGGAATTTTACATTAAAATTTCTTTTCCTTTTAGTATATAATCTAGCTGGGACTACATTTGGATTCTTTTTCTTACCATCACTTTTGTTGAGTAATAAAATACTCATTTTCTGTGAGTAGCATCCTGACATTAAAACCACTTTTATTTCAGTACAGCCTATACAGGCTTATACAACAGACCTCACCCACCCTAAAAGTGACACCCGGGGCAGTCTGCTGCCCTGCCCCCCACTCTAGCTATGCTACTGAATCTAATGTATTATATTTTTTGCTACAAAAGTTAAGATCATTGAAGATTACTTCCGCCCACACTTAAGATCGTTTTTTTTTTTTTGTACAGACTCTAGAAAATTTTCTTCATTTTATTTTGTCATCGTATTCCTGGGCTATATCTAGTGCAGTTTATGTAAAATGGCACTTCTTACTTATATGTCTCTAAATACAATATATATATATATATATATATATATATATTTGAGATTGTGATATTAACTTCTTCTCAAAACAAAATAATAAAAACTTAGGAGGGAGAACATCGTAAATTAAATTAAAATAATCGAAATATAATTTAAAAATTAATTTGTACTTCAATATCTGTCTATATTTCTGAGATGAGGTATTGTAATCATTTACACTATTTACATTGTTTGGACTGTTGTCATCATCTTTGTTACCATGTTCACAACGTTTCAATCGTTGTATGTGCCGTCCTTCTTCAGGTGACTGGAATTTTGAACTGAACCCTTTATTCCACCCACCAGGGTAGATTATTCTAGTTCCATGTGCCATGTGTCCTTGAGGATGTTGAGTTAAATGGAGATAACCTGGAAGAGGCACGGCACGTGGAACTCGAACAATCTACCCCGGTGGATGGAATAAAGAGTTTGGTTCCTAATTCCAAGCATCTGAAAAAGGCCAGAGCATACAATGGCTGAAACATTGTTAAAATGAGGACAACAGTTCGAGCAATGTAAATAGTGTAATTAATTTGCACTCGTTGGTCAGCCATATGATAAAAAAAATGTCTTCTTTTTTTTTTCTTTTGTTCTCATATTTTGATTTTTTTGGCCAATCTGTAAAAAGCCCTTCTTTTTTTTTTGCTGACATTCAGTTAAAAAAAAAGGAAGTTATACAGTAATAATCAATGATATCTACACACCCACCTTTCTATATCACATGAATGCCTGGTATAGAGTGACAGCTGATCTCCTGGAACCACTCACTAAAATAGTGACCCATGGCCTTGTGCCAAACTAAATAGCAATTTATTAATTTGCATTTCTCTTTCCGACTTTCTCTCTCGCCATATGGATATATCCATAGTGTAGTGAGATTAACGAGCCAAGATCAAATTTCTGACGACACTGTCTAGTCGATGTTTGCACAAATGTCCTTGAGAAAGGTATTAATCAATATCTTCTCCTTCATCCAGCTATGGTTTAAACAGTGGCGTGGACTGGACTTTCCAGTCTTGTTTTGTAGCCAGTCTAGGAGAAGGAAAACCAGTTGGGCATGGAGTCAGCAACTCCAACCAATAAAGCCCAGTTGCGATGGAAAGTGTTGCAGCACTGCTTAGTATGTAAGGGTGTGACTTTTCAATTCACATAGTCTGTAGGTTCAACTGACCAATTAATATCTCAAGGGAGAGAAATAGATAGATAGATAGATAGATGGAAGATATATGGAGAGAGAGATTGATATTTTAGGGAAATCTATGATAATGTAGAAAAGGTTTTTTGTGTGATGCATTTTATCCTTTAGTTCAATGAAGTCACAAACTTTTTCCGCTTTGTCATTGATTTTCCTAAAATTGTTTCTGATTTTGGTCTTGACAAAGTAGCCTTGATTACTGCAGCACAAGTTTTTGGCATTCATTGGAAAAGTTTTTCAAAGTAATTGATTCCATTCTTTCTTCAATGACTCTAAGAGCTCTTTTCCATTTTTTTTTTTTTTTTTTCACTCTTCTGTAAAGTTCGACCCATGCTAATTCTGGACATAGCTTGAAAAATTTGAACTGCAGTATATATATATATATATATATATATTGTAATATATAATAGGACTAATAAGGATATTAAGAAAAGTGCTCAATAAAATATATATAAAAAATATAAAAATAGAACCAATATAAAAAATGATACTCATATATTGCTGCCTTTCCACTACTTAAAGTTTCATGTGGACTCCCAGTTTGTTATACAGCTGCCTCAAAATCTTTAGGTGTCCTGAGTATGATGATAAACTAAATCCGGCAGCATGGCCTATGATCAGCAGGTTTTAAAGAGCATGAAACCCCCTCTTAATTGCTGTTGTTCCCAGGTCCACCTATTAGTGTCCCAGGTATGGGCAAATAGTTAACCCCCAAACTGGTGTCAAAATACTATAAAAATAGAATTTTATAGTAAAAATACCAGCAATACATTTTTGAAAAAAATTATTACTGGTAATACATTTAACTCTTTACAAAAACATATGAATGAAACCTGATCTACAAACTGATTTCTTACAAAGAATACATGTTCTATTCATATGAGCCCATCGTAAAAATCATGTTGGTATTAAGTAACTCATTGAGGTTGATATGCCGTAAAACAAAATAAACCAAACCTGATCCACAAAACTGATTTCTTACAAAGTGATTCATATTCTATTCATATGAACCTAGCTGAAAAATCTTATTGTCATTAAATAACCCATTGAAGTGTTGACATGCCGTAAAACAAAATAAACCAAACTATCACAATCTTTAGTGGTTCAAGGTACAGGATACTCATGGAAAGGCAACAATATTTTTTTTTATATTTCTTATATATACATGAAAGATATATAGAAAAATATATCAGAATTATAGTTGGGAGGGAACAGTGATGAGATTTTTTTTTCATATGTGAACATGAATGTGAGTATAGATCTGCATGAGTTTTTAATTTATAAAAATTATACAAAATATGTTTTGAAGAAAATTGAATTTAAAAAACTTTTTTTTCTTTTTATTAATCTGGTTTGAAAAAAATTTAATTTTTGAAATTTTGTTTACTACAACCTCGAAAATTTTCAATGTTGTTGAAACAATTTTCTTTTTAAATTTTTTTTTTATTTTATTGTTTGTTTTCTTCTGTTTACTGTTTTTTTTTTTTTGTAAAAAGAAACATGACAAAAAAATAAAAATGTAAAGTAGAAAAATTTTTTGCTTTTTTGTGTATCTTCATAATTTTTTCAATTTTTTGTTTTCTTTTTTTTGTTTTTTGGTTCAAACTTGAAGAAATGGAACACAACCAAGGTTACCCCCCCCCCCACTAAGTTGAATTAATTAAGTCAGTAAGAAAAGCAACTGAAATATATGTGCAGAAGGTTGCGTTGATAAGTTGGTACATGATCCAATTCCAGAAATCTTAATAAAATCACCATTTTTATCTATCTATCTATCTATCTATCTATCTATCTATCTATCCTCGTATATTTTCTCTCTCTCTCTCTCTCTCTCTCTCTCTCTCTATCTCTCTCTCTCTATTTACCTATATTAATATCTGCCTTTACTCATTATCTATCTATCCTCGTATATTTCTCTCTCTCTCTCCCTATTAACTATGTTCATATCTGCCTTTACTCATATCTATCCTCGTATATTTCTCTCTTTCTCTCTCTCTCTATTTACCTATGTTCATATCTGCCTTTATTCATATCTATCTATCTATCTATCTATCTATCTATCTCTGTCTTTGCTGATATCTATCTATCTATCTATCTATCTATCTATCTATCTATCTATCTCTGTCTTTGCTGATATCTATCTATCTATCTATCTATCTATCTATCTATCTCTGTCTTTGCTGATATCTATCTATCTTTCTATCTATCTATGTCATTGCTGATATCTTTCTATCTTTCTATCTATCTATGTCATTGCTGATATCTATCTATCTATCTATCTATCTATCTATCTATCTATCTATGTCATTGCTCATATCTATCTATCTATTTATCTATCTATATCATTGCTCATATCTATCTATCTTTACTCTTAAAAACAAAGATGGTTGTCGTTGCCATTCAATGATTGGTTTTTAGCAGATTAATCTTACAAGTCATTGATAGTGAGTTTAATCTACACTGAGCACTCTGCTATGCTGGCCATGTGTTGAACTAACTTTAGTAAATCATTACCAAGTGCATACGGATATGGATTGTTAATCTTGCAAGGAGTTGTGACTTTAGTTCTGCACAGTGTGTTAGCATTAGGTCATAAATATTTTGTTGACTGAATATTTCCAACTGACAAGGCTGATAGGATCAGGAGTTGGTGGTGTGGCTAATTTAAATTTTTTTTTTTTAATTTTAGAGTTTATTCATAACAATTTCCAAAGCATTATTTGTGAAAATAATGTAGCTTCTTTGTGACTTTTCTGCAAATATTTTCATGGTAATTGTTCTGATCAGCATGAATTTAAGCATAGTGCTAGATTGGCTGTTATGTCTCATTATTTTACTGTTGAAGTTGCTCAGTGTAGCCATAAGTTCTATTCTGAGTGTTCCTTCTCTCACACTTCTTGCATGTGGAACTCGCTTCCGACTTCTTGCTTTCCTTTCTTCAAATATTTAAATGCAATATTAACCATCATCTTCCATCTCCTTTCTCAGTTTCTTTCACCCTCAATAAATCCGCCTTGCGTCTTAGTGGCTTTATTGCCTTGCTTGGTGTGAAAATGATTAAAAAACAAAGTCATTTTTAAAAATGAAATCTGGAGTCAAGTGTTGTAGGGGTAATTTTGGAGTTTATTTATTATTATTTAAAAAAAAAAAAAATTATTTGAGAAAATCAGCAGAATATAAATGTTCTGTTCTTGCCAGTCTTGTGTTCCATTTCTCCAATGCTGACATTTGATTTTGGAAATTATTTGAGATTTTGCATAAATATCTTAATATATTACTAAGGAAAATCTTGGCACCGTGTTTCTCGACCTGAAATACCCCAAATTCTCTGAGTGAAATTCTAGGGTTCCAAGAGAGCAATAGGCATCACAAGTTGGCAGATTCAAACATTTGGAATATTGATCTTTCAACAAAGTACAGTTTTTATACAAGGCTCAAGAGCTACTCAAGGTAGAGTGTTAATGAATGAGGTGTGTGTTATAAAGAGAAGAGTAGGAAGCAGAAAGAAAAGTTTACATGGATATGGCAGATAAGACTTGAAGAGGTTAAGATTGTATGATTGGAGAAGCATTGGAGTTTCTTCTACAGTTCGATTGATTAATCTTTTCTTTTTTTTTTTTTTTTACAACTTATGAACCCTTTGTGTGTTATTTAAAGACAAAACATGTCCTTGGTTTTCAGAATAATTTTTTTTATTGCAAATAAATATTGCATTAATAAGTTTTTGACAATAATACTGTTTACAGAAATAGCCTCTACTATTTAACCCATAGCTAGGGGGAGCAGATACATTCATGCCTCTCCCAGGGATATATGCGCATATGTTGTGAATGCAACAAACCCAACTGGAATTCAAACTGGGCTGCCTGATTTCTCATTTTGTGCTGATACCAATTTCACTACTTGCACGTCCCTGGTGGCACAAAGTTGTGATTCTTGGGAAGATTTTTTGTTACGATAATCATTATTTTTAAACAGTGAAATTATGTTCAGCTGGCCTAGATAGAAAAGTCCTGCTAAAGATCAATGTGCTTCTCTACAGGGATTGAACTTGTATTCATTTTTTTCCATCAGGGATGCCACTCCTTCGGCAAAAATGTGCCTTACCAATTTTATATATATATATATATATATATATATATATATATATATAGTGTATTTGTATTGGGGCAGCAAAGCATTATTTAAACATATATTATTAAATATAACAGACAATGAATGTCTATTGTATCAATATCAATGAAATCAACTTGTATCCATACAAGCTCAGCTTTGAAAATCTAAACATTGAATTATAATTGTGAATGTAAAAAACTTTTGGAAGTGTTCTATTATCGTACATTATCGTAGGTCTAAGCAGTATTTTGCAATTGCCGATGAAGTATAAGTAAATGGTCATTAGTACACCAGGCTGTTTGTAACTATTTAGATGTAGAAGAAGAAGATATTTTTAGATATAGGAAAGGAGGAGGATGAAAAAAAAGAATCAGTACTCGCAAGAGATCATGTGATGAAACGTAGACAAAACAATGATTTCTCTTTTACGTACCGTAAAAAGGGGAAATCATTGTTTTGTTTTGTGTAGGAAAACATTATACAGAATCGGTTTTGTTATTTTTGATTATTTTGAATTTCTAAGGACACAGTAAGTAACAATTTCCAATCACATCATCTTTATATAATCAATAAGCAGTTGTCCCATACTACTGGTATAGGATAAATTCATGAAAAATTTGCTATATTTTTTATCTCGTCTTATTTAATGGTTACCTTATGCGCCAAAATATACGGTATATTGCTGTGTTATTAAATCATTAGTGCTTCTAAACAAGTTTTTTATTGTTTATATATATATATATATATATATAGTGTATTTGTATTGGAGCAGCAAAGCATTATTTAGACATAAAAAACCTTAAAAATTCTGAGTGATGTTTGTCAGTAGGCTAAACTTGTCCACAGTTCAATAACCAATAACATACATGAAAAAATTCACATTATCAAATAAGCTGATAATAAAAGTAATAAAACCATTTCTACCTCATATATTACTGGCATAACTTCATAATAAATTGCCTATTTGAAGAATAATTCCATATCAATGAAATCAACTTGTATCCATGCAAGCTCAGCTTTGAAAATCTAAACATTGAGTTGTAATTGTGAATTTGTTGAAAGTGTACTATTAACGTACATTATCATGGTTCTAAGCAGCATTTTGTGATTGTCGATGAAGTATAAGTAAATGCCCATTAGTACACCAGGGTGTTTGTAAATATTTTGATATAGAAGAAGAAGAAGAAGAATCAGTATTCAGACGAGATCACGTGATGAAATGTAAACAAAACAATGGTTTCCCTTATCGGATAAAACATGATAATAGAATTGGTTTTGTTATTTAGTTTTTATTTGAATTTCTAAGGATACAGTAATTAACAACATTTCCAATAACATCATCTTTATATAATCAATAAGCAGTCGTCTTATAATAAAGGTATAGGATAAATTCATGAAAATTTTATATATACTTTGACGTCATCTCATCTAAAGGTCACTGTATATGCAGAAATATATGGCATACATATGAATTGAGATCAAATATAGATCGGAATATGAAAACACTCTTTTTATCAGAATTCGGATGATAAGGTTTGTTATATGGCTCTTTATGCTGATCGGGTTTGCATGTGGTTCTACAGAAGGATGTTGAGGATAGCATGGACTGAACATGTGAGCAACAGCAAAGTTTTAGAGAAAATGGAAATAAAAAAGGACACTTACACTTAGCATCTAAAAATACTTTCTGGCTTTAAATAACCTGATAACTTGATAAACTGTAAAAAAACAAATCAATCATCCAATCAAATACTGAATAGCTACACAGTCATGTCATTTTTACATTTTCTGCAATATAAATTTATAGAAACAACTGTGGCCACAAAGTGAGGGGTCAGTTTATATATTTATTGTAATATAGAATTGATCCCGCATTTTACATTCACATTATAATTTCTTGTTTGTTTAACAAATTCTGATTCGGTATGAATCCATCTTTTCTCCCCCAGATATAGGTTAATTAGTAGACTTGTATAACTAAATCATTATCTCAAAAATAAAATTCTTACAATCTAAAAATATTTTTTGGCTTTAAATAACCTGAAAAAGGTTGATAAGCTGTAGAAAATGATTGAATCAATCAATGAATCTTTTTTTTTTCTGAATAATAAAGCACTGGATTTGTCGTCCTCTGTTTTCTTAGATGAAAATACCTTTATTGATTGATTTAGTTTTTGCGGCTTATCAATCCTTTGCAGATTTCTTGAAGCCAGAAAATATTCTTAGATTGTAAGGATTTTGGGGGCAATAATAATCATTTCCTGATACAATTCCTACTAATTAATCCATAGATGGGGGAGAAGAGTTGAATTCATACCTTTTCTGTAAGCTACTGAGGTTATCGTATGACACATAAGATTCCACCATCTCAACAAACAACACCTTTGTCTGTCTGAAAAATGGTTACCTGCCCACCCATGCCTTATGGCATGTTAAGAGTTAATGTAGCTCTGACAAGAGAAATGTCTTAATGAGCCATGACTGGTGCAAAAGTTCTATCTCCCCACCACCACAAATCTATGATACAAGGCACCCGCACACTCTACTATATCTCAATTTTCATAAGGTTTTATTCATATAAAATACAACTTTTATTGTAACCTACAATAATGGATCATATGCAATGTAGGTAAACAATTCAACTAGAAAAACTGAAAATAAATACAATGTATCTAAATACAAATTAAAGACATGTCATAATAGATCATTCCATCTTAGATAAATCAACAATGTTTCGTGGTAATTTTTAACATCAACTTGAAATTTTTCTTGTTAATAAGTTGAACAATTTCATTTAAACACATTAAACGAGATGAAAAAAGTTGGTATTAATTGGTCAGTAAGGATTTGGTGGGGTGATAACTTTGAATGAGACAAAGGACAAAATGAGTCTTAGCAAAACTCATCCCAGGAAAAGACTGTGATCAATGTGGACTTTGAGCTAGTTGCAAGAAATAAATGATTAATCCTCCACCTCCCCTCACTCTTCTCTCCTTTTCACAGCAAAATAGGGTCAGTGCAGGGATCGAGTGCCCCCCACATCTTATCATATTTGGCATCACCATTCTGCTACATCTGAATTATGTACAATAATAGATCATATGCAATATAGGCGAAAAATTCAACTAGAAAAATTGAAAATAAATACAATGTATCTAAATACAAATTAGAGACATACATCATTCCATTTTAAATAAATCAACAATGCTTTGCAATTTTTAACATCTACTTGAGATTTTTCTTATTACTAAGTTGTACAATTTAATTTAAACACATTAAACGAGGTGAAAAAAAGTTGGTATTAATTAGTCAGTAAGGATTTGGTGGGGTGATAACTTTGAATGAGACAAAGGACAAAATGAGTCTTAGCAAAACTCACCCCAGGAAAAGACTGTGATCAATGTGGACTTTGAGCTAGTTGCAAGAAATAAATGATTAATCCTCCACCTCCCCCCCACTCTTCTCTCCTTTTCACAGCAAAATAGGGTCAGTGCAGGGATCGAGTGCCAACTACCCCCAAATCTTATATGACATTGCCATTCTGCTACATCTGAACTGTCAGAAAGCTGTATTCATATAAAAAAGATACAAATTTTTTTTATTATAACCTAATTATGTACAATAATGGATCATATGCAATGTAGGTGAACAATTCAATTGGAAAAGTTGAAAATAAATACAATGTATCTAAATACAAATTAGAGACACATCATAATAGATCATTCGATCTTAAATAAATCAATGTTTTGTGGCAATTTTTAAAAACAACTTGAGATTGAGTTCTATCTCCCGCCCCCACAGATCTATGATACAGACCCCCACCACCACCACCACTCTACTATATCTCAATTTTTTTAAGGTTTTATTCATTTAAAATACAACTTTTATTGTAACCTCATTATGTAGAACAATGTATCATATGCAATATAGGTGAACAATTCAGCTAGAAAAATTGAAAATAAATACAATGTATCTAAATACAAATTAGAGACACGTCATAATAGATCATTCCATCTTAAATAAATCAACAATGTTCTGCGGCAATTTTTAAAAACAACTTGAGATTTTTCTCTCTATATTTCTGAAATGAAGTATTGTAATTATTTACATTATTTACAGAGTTTGAACTGTTGTCCTCATCTTTATTTTAAGGTTTTATTCATTTAAAATACAACTTTTATTGTAACCTCATTATGTAGAACAATGTATCATATGCAATATAGGTGAACAATTCAGCTAGAAAAATTGAAAATAAATACAATGTATCTAAATACAAATTAGAGACACGTCATAATAGATCATTCCATCTTAAATAAATCAACAATGTTCTAAGGCAATTTTTAAAAAACAACTTGAGATTTTTCTCTCTATATTTCTGAAATGAAGTATTGTAATTATTTACATTATTTACAAGTTTGAAGTTGTCCTCATCTTTAAAATTATATTCAAATTTCGGCTGTTAGACGTTGCCTTCTTCAGGTGATTCAAAAATTCCAATTTAACAGCTGAAATGCCATGAATATGGCAATAAAGATGAGGACAACAATCCGAACAATGTAAATATTGAGATTTTTCTTGTTAAAAAAATTGAATAATTTTAGTGCATTCAACATGATGGATAAAAAAATAGTGAATTTTATATCATGATTTTCCAGGAAACAAAGCCAGTTTATGGATTTGAATGAAAAAAAATGGATCCCAGAATAATGTCAAAATCTGCAACCATTTTTCATCCTCTAATAGTCAACACAGGTGCTTAGTTTAATTTGTAACGTATATAAATGAAGGTAGAAAAAATACAAATGATGGTAAGATAGTGAGGGTCACAAACCACTGCTTGAGGCCGTCAATCAGGCTTGGGCCTCCACTGGTTGGTAGGGGGTTCAGTGGTAGTATGTGCCAGCCCTGAATGTAGCTCTAACTTTTTCTCAACCAGGCTCAACATTGCTTAACTTCGGTGATCGTTTGTGAACCAGTACTTTAATGTGATGTGACATAAAACCTCAGAAAAAAAGACTAAATAAAAGATAAAGAATACTTGTAAAAACATGGTGTGTTGCGTTACTTAATATGAAGAATCAATCACTTTCATCATCAATATCATTGAAATTTCATTATTTCTCTCATCAAAACATCTCTGAATAAACTGACTCAAGTCAGGATTGTTTTCACTTCCAGAAATGTCATACCATTATTTAAGCCATCTCATCATAAACCAGTTTGGTTTTCCCTCTGGTGAAGGATGTAACAACGGCATATATGCCATCAAACAACTTCAGGAAATTGCATACCTCTCTAATAGGAAGTTGTATACATGCTGTCAACCTCTCAGCAACATATGACATCATCAAATAGAGACTTAATCTTCTCATTCAAACTAGAAACTTCCTTTCAAGCTCCACTGAATGCATCAAACTAATAGATCCACTGTATCAGCCCATAAATTCTTACAAGTCTAGCAAGGACCCCACTACAAAAACATTTGAAACCTCATCAGGAGTACATGGAAAAAATGAGAGCCCTGGTGTATTTCATCTTTCTATAGACCAGTGCTTCCCAAACTTTTTTCCTCTGGCTCACATTTTCAGAATTAAAATTTGCTCATGCCTCACCAAAATTTTTGTGATAAAAGGTACACTTAAAAAAAAATGACAATGACTAATAATACGTTAAATATGATATATAGCAAAGATAAATTATAATATGACCAAAGTACACAAATCCAATGAAAGGTGTGAGCTTGTTTTTGACAAGTGATCTCCTTTTATATTAGGCCTAATTTGAGATAACCAAACTCTCGCTTCTCCATCAACAAAAAGAAGCCTTTCCCTCTTTTGATTTTTGATATTTGTCGGAACTGAAAGTCCCGGTGAAAGACCCAGTGAAAAGGAGCCAGCAACCCTAAGGTAAAGAAGGTCCAGAGAGAAGGTTAAAGGTAGATAACTGTGGCTTTGAAGTTAGAACATTATCATTGATAACTCTCTCCTCCAATTTGCAGACCCTAGTTACTATATTCTTAATACTTGATATAATGCAAAAATATCATAATGGCATATATGGTCAATGATTATTTATACAGTGACTCATGCATGCAATTATAAGTAATCTACAATAATATCTTAAATTTTGAAACCATATTTATTTTTGGCATATATATCATTTCAAACTGTTTCTAAATCTTTGATTGTCTTTCAATCATTCCACCTCACCTGCTATCCTCTTCCATTGCACCTATGGTGTGTGGTCCATTGTTTAGGAACCACTGCCATAAACTATGCCCTGTACATTTAAAAGTGTAAATGTGAAGAGATGGGTATTGATCATTTAAATTCTGTACCACATCCCAAATGAATCTACTAATAGAAGACAACAATTCTGCTTTCCCTCCCGAGTCCAATGTACTGATGATGAGATGAGGGTGTATGCTGATGACATAGGTATACGTAGTTAGGATAAGAATAATTTTGAACCAAAAAAAAAATCAACATTCTCTGGCAGGTGTTCCAAGAAACAGGATAAACCTTTCTAAAACTGTAACTGTGATCTGGAATCAGAATGAAAGCAAATGTCACAAAGGAAATTCCCCACTCAATACTGGAAAGAACAATATCAGCTACTAGACTTGAGAAACCTGTTTTCCTGAAAAATTATTTTAAGAGAAAAGATTTTATAAATTTCAACTGAAAGCAGCTCAGTCAATGAATGCCGAATGTTTCTTTATAAAGGAGCTGTTAATATTACAATTACCATTAGAGATGAGGAGAACAGATACAACACTTTGATCCCAACTCAATGACCAAAGAGTGAAGAAAATTAGTAACTCTTGTAGCACTGTCTGCTCAGTCAATAAATGCTGAATGTTTATTTATAAGTCAACGGCTAATAGTGCCATTATCATTAGAGGTGATGAGAACAGATACAACACTTTGATCCCAGCTCGATGACCAAGGAGCGAAGAAAACTAGTAACTCTTGTAGCACTATCTGCTTGGTCTATAAATGCTGAACATTTCATTATAAGTGAATGGCTAATATCATTAGAGATGACGAGAACAGATACAACACTTTGATCCTAGCCCGATGGCCAGGAAGTGAAGAAAATTAGTAACTCTTGTAGCACTGTCTGCTCAGTCAATAAATGCTGAATGTTTATTTATAAGGCAATGGCTAATATTGCCATTATCATTAGAGATGACGAGAACAGATACAGCACTTTGATTCCAGCCCAATGAGGGAGTAAAGAAAACTAGTAACTCTTGTAGCACTGTTGGCTCAGTTAATAAATGCTGAATGTTTCCTTATAAAGGAATGGCTAATATTGTCATTATCATTAGAAATGATGAGATCAGGTACAACACTTTGATCCCAGCCCGATGGCCAGGGAGTAAAGAAAACTAGTAACTCTTGTAGCACTGTCTGCTCAGTCAATAAATGCTGAATGTTTCCTTATAAATTTTACCATTAAGGTTAAAAAAACAATGAAAAGTCATTCAAATGCAGGTAAAACTGTTAAAAATGTGTCACAGAGTTGTGGCCATTAATGGAAGTTTTTTATAAATTAATCTTGTTCATTAAAGAAAGCAACAAGATCAAAATGAGCTGGTTTAACATGACGTATATGTCTGGTACCAGTTGTGTGGTATGGAATGGAGACACGTGCAGTATTGTGTGGTACAAGATGCAAAAAAGTTAAATGAAGTTTCAGTGAAAAATACTTCATCAGTACTATAGCCATTATTTTTTAATGAGTGCATGCCATGGTGAGTAGTTGTATGTCTGGAAGTATGCAGATACAAAATTAACTGAGTAAGTACAAAAAAAAAAACAAAAGCGGAAGCAGTATAAGACAAAGATATGTCTTCTCACCAGATTTATTTAACCTTTACAGTGAGGTGATCCCAAGAGAATGAGAAGTCCTATCAGGATTTATTATTGGTCCAGTTCTCACTCCTCCCTGGTCTTTTGAACAGGAGTAGAGGTTTATCCATTTTTCCTTGTTCAGGATTGGGTTTCCGGTTCCTTCTAATGTCTACTTCAACTCTATACGTCTAGCATCTTCGTTTGAACTCCTGAATTTTATTTATCAATTATTTTCTCCTCAATATGAATAGATAGGTGAATATCACCCAGCTTATACTCCTCCCCAGTCTTTTGAACAGGAGTAGAGGTTTATCCCTTGTTTCTTGTTCAGGATTGGTTTTCTGGTTCCTTCTAAAGTCTACTTCAACTCTATACTTCTAACGTCTCCATTTGAACACTGAAATTTTATTTACTACTTATTTTCTCCTGAATATGAGTAGATAGGCGACTATCGCCAGGATCACACTCCTCCCCACTCTTTTGAATAGGAGTAGAGGTTTATCCCTTGTTTCTTGTTCAGGATTGTGTTTCCGGTTCCTTCTAAAGACTACTTCAACTCTATACTTCTAATGTCTCTGTTTAAAATCTAAAATTTTATTTACTACTTAATTTCTCCTCAATATGAGTAGATAGGTGACTATCGCCCGGCTCACACTCCTCCCCAGTCTTTTGGATAGGAGTAGAGGTTTATCCTTTGTTTCTTGTTCAATATTTTTTTTTTTTTAGGTATAACTCAAAACTTCAATGTTAAGATAAAACAGTATTTAATTACAACCGCAATTAAATACTTAACAAGACCAAGGAAGTAAAAGTTAATCAAAGATAATTAACCATTTTAGTGAGTACCTTGTTAGTAGCATGGCTTGGCTTAGTGTCTGATAAATCCTAAATCAACACCCAAATCATCAACACACAATAATTCACACTAATTCAACTGGATAATTCCACTTAATAATCACTCCAGTCAGTAGCCTGACACCGCTATTTATACATCTGGCGGAAAACATATATTCACCAGTCCAGAGATTCATGCTCGAACCTTGGTGTCGGTAATTACTCATTTTCATCCTATATGACAGGTTTTCAGTTACTTCTAAAGTCTACTTCAGGTTGCCTTTTCCTACACTAACATAAGTTCACATAATAGTCCTCTACCATGAGTGGCTCTTGGGCCTTCTATTGGGTGAACATTAGTGAAAAAAACAATCTTAACAACATAAGTATGCAGATGAAACAGTGATGAGGTCAGACACAGAAGGAAACCTGCAGAAACTACTAGACAAGGATGTAAAGGATAGTGGGAAGAAAGGACTAACTATCAATTGTAAGAAGATAGAATACTTGGTCGTTAGCAAGAGGGGCAGCCAAAGGAAAGTCAGAAGAAAAGAATAACCATCGATTTTAAGAAAGCAGAAGGTATAGTCATTATGATGAGTGAGAGCCCAAGATGCAAGTAATGAATTTCACATTGGAATAGCAAAAAATGCCTTGCAAGGTCAAAATAAGGTTTTAAGAAACAGGAAAATTTTGATAGAAACAAAGAAAAATGTTGAGCTGCTATGTAATATCAATCCTTTAACATGACAGTGAATACTAGACATATTTTCTTAAACACGAGACTTGAGGTGACAGAGATATCATTCTACAGAAGAATGCTGAAAAAATAACACATATATATATATATATATATATATATATATATATATATATATATATATATATATAAAAGTGAAATTGAAATCAACATCAGAGGCGACAGGCTGTTTCATGCTGATGGAATTGTCAGGCCTGACGATTTGCGTCCAGCATGAAACAGCCTGTTGCTCTAAGTGTTGACCTAAATGTTCACTTTTATATTTATATTTACATATGCTCTATCTCTGATATTAAGCACTTTATCCCATAAATATAGCACACCTTAAAACTATATTTCTTTCATATATATATATATATATATATATATATATATATATATATAGAGAGAGAGAGAGAGAGAGGGGAGGGAGAGAATATAGATCAGTGAGGAAGTTTAAAGGAAAAAAGATGCCTGTTTCTTGGAGTCAGAAAGAGGTAGCTGAAGACTTAAGGAGGAAAAAAGTCTTGTAGAGTATCATACTTCAAGGGAGATAGAGGAAAACAACGAGTAAGCTGCCAAATAAGTTTTGTGTAAATGGATGGCAGAATATGGACTGGGTGTGACATTAAGGAGACAAACATTGCTTAGAGCTACAAAGGATAGGAAGTTGTGGAGAGCCATGATCAAGCTATTTAACAAGCTTGTGTAAATGGATGGCAGAACATGGACTGGGAGGGATAATGAGGAGACAAATATTACTTAGAGCCACAAAGGATAGGAAATTGTGGAGAGCCATGATCAAGCTATTTAACAAGCTTGTGTAGATGGATGGCAGAACATGGACTAGAAGAGATAATAAGAGACAAGCATTGCTTAGAGCCACAAAGGACAGGTAGTTGTGGAGAGCCTGATTGTTCATATTCTGAAGGTATCTTTATCTATAATAACAATCCCTTTGTCTTGAGTACCCACTTTTGGATAACTTTCCAAAAATAAGTATATATCTATGATGAAAAAATAAGATTTTACTTGCTGTTATAATATGTCATCATGAACATCTAGGGCTTCATCTATTGAAGTTTCTTAAAACCTTGCCAAAAGAAGGAAAGGCATCAATATGAAAGCTAAACTCACCAACCAGGCATTTTTTAGAAGTCACTTTGGAGGAGATGGTTTGTGAATTTAACTTGGATAGAAAAATTAGAATCACAAAACCAGGAACCAAGTGATAAGGTTTTATGTTAATATTAAAATAGTTGAGATTAGAAGAGTACCATCTCTTCACACAGGACACTACAATCTAAAAGAACCACAAGACTGGGTGTTAAGGTTTTATGTTAATGTCAGAATAGGTGAAATTAGAAGAGTGTCATCTCTTTAGACTGAATACTACAATCTAACACAACCCCTGGACTGGGTGATAAGGTTTTGTGTTAATGTCAGAATAGGTGAGATTAAAAGAATGTCATCTCTTCACTCATGAAACTACAATCTAAAAGAACCACAAGACTGGGTGTTAAGGTTTTATGTTAATGTCAGAATAGGTAAGATTAGAAGAATGACATCTCTTCACACTGGATACTACAATCTAACAGAACCATAGGACTGGGCGATAAGGTCATGTTTTAGTAGAGTTAATACAAAAGCAGATAGGAATAGATTCTGTGAGACTGTGTTGTTCTTGCGTCATTTTGTGATAAAATGAAAATGTAAGAGAATAAGAAATATAGTTACAGTGAAAGATAAATAAATGCAGTAGTCATTTGAGAAAAGATGAAGGTAATCCGAAACATTGGAGCAGAATGTAATAATCCCAAAATATACCACAAATTATGGCATACAAGTCAAGTTTTCAAGCACCCCACCCACCAGTCTTTCCAAAACTACTGGTTGACTAATATGGCAGGTATAAAATGCAAACCTTTTACCACTGAGTTTTAAACAAGTGGGGTACCACTCCTAACAATTAAAGTACACCACTTACCGTACAATATATATCACATTTGCGTTTGGTGAATGTATTTGACATATTAATATAGACATCAATATAAAATGATAAAATAGTAACACAGATTCAGTATTCAATTAATGCTAAAGTACAATTTGTGTCTAACAGCTGATACATTAAGTATAAACACTAACTGAAGTACTGTTTAACTCAGGCAACCATTCAAACAACAAGCTATGACATGCGTGTCATCTGCACAATTTTATTATAGTAATGATAGTTTCATGAAACACAATAGCAGTTTATTGAATATACACATACTGTAAAAGCATAATTAGTGTGCAATTATGGCACATTATTATTTTAAAGGTTACTTAAAAGTTAGCATGTTGCATTGATGATTAAAACCTTAACTCTAACATCTCGATCTCATGTAATTTTAAAAACATTACGATAATTCATGCATAGGGTATTTTATAAATTTAAACTTCAAGGTGAATAATGCTTAAAAATGATTATTTTATTCACAATAAAACCTTGTATGATCACATTTTTAAAATCTTTTGAAATCTTGCTCCAAATATTGTTCATCATCTGATGCATGAGGTTGGTGGTGTGTCTGGTTGATGCAAATGGTGGACGAGTGGTACTGTTTTACAATAACATATGATACTGTTGAAGCTTAAATAAGCATGGAATAATACAACACAAAATGTACGTTAACAAAATGTATTGAAACAAAGAATAGGTACACAATATTTACAGTTAGTTTGGTATATTCTTGGGAAGACTGTTCCTGCATAATGGGTTGACTAAATCGCAGTCGGGCAGAGTCTCTGGATTCAATTTCTTAATCTCTACTATCTTCCCCGTCTTCCGGTACCAACCCATATTTATATGGTCGGTAGTCCGCTTATGTAAATTAGGTGTATCATACACAACAGATACATAGCAGTATTAGAAAAAAAAAAAAAAAACTACCTGGTATGATGTGTAATCTACGGTATTAATATTTTATAGGAGCTGATGCTGACCTTAATGTGTTTATCAGCAGACCTGACAAATTTAAAATGTTCACTACATTATACCAATAAAATATATGGTACCTATATAGTTATACCGATACAATAGACAATACCTATCGGCATGTGTTGTAGGTTGCTTGCTATACAACGCATATAGAAAGATATTACAGTTAGCGTCTCAGTATACAGGTAAGTAATGACAGATTTATGAAAGATAATGGCAGTTTATTGAATATACACACACTGTAAAAACATACTTTCTCTGCAGTTATGGTACAATTATTTTAAAGGTTACATTATACTAATACAATATATGGTACCTACCAGTGTATGTTGTTAGTTGTGTGCTATACAATGAATAAAAAGAAATATATTAGAGTTAGTGTCTCAATGTATAGGTAAGTGGTGTGACCTTATAAAGTTTTGGCACAGGTTATCATATACTGTAGCTTAACTTCATTTACTGGTAAGCCTAAGTTTTGGGCCACTGGTAGCCTACCATATGTTTGGGGGTCGATCTGTATAGGTCAAACTCAGAATTTTGAGCTAAAGATCTTGAGGTCGACTTGTATGCCAGGTCGACTTGTACAGCAAAATTTATGGTATATAGAATAAAGTAACATGAATTCATTCTTCATATGAATTCTGAACAAGTATAGGTTTCACATGGCTTACTGCATTTATTTGCTAACCTGATAATTTCTGTGTGTGTCAATGACAATATTGTATTATTTCAAACTATTATTCTATTTGAATCTGGAAGTGATGCACCGATTCCGCAGGAATGAACAATAACTGTCATAAGGACAAGATATCACAATAATTGGCAGATATCCCCTATCAGCCAATTGATAGAAACTTTGAGTCTATAATGGCATCTATATTAACCAAGCTGAGAATGCTAGTTTGAAATAAAAGAATATTGACTATTACCCATTACAGAAACTTCCATGAGAATCATCATAAACCTGTCATCTTTTAGATATTTAATGGATGCCTGATGATGACTAGAGGGTACTTGGTCGAAACATTGTGTCTATAATGTCATCTATATTAACCAAACTGAGAATGCTAGTTTGAAATAAAAAAATATTGACTATTACCCATTACAGAAACTTCAATGAGAATCCTCATAAGCCTGTCATCTTTTAGATATTTAATGGATTCCTGATGATGGCCAGAAGGTACTTGGTTGAAACTTTGAGTCTATAATAGCATCTATATTAACCAAGCTGAGAATGCTAGTTTGAAATAAAAGAATATTGACTATTACCCATTACAGAAACTTCAGTGAGAATTATCATAAACCTGTCATCTTTTAGATATTTAATAGATGATGGCCTCATTTTAACATATGTATATTTACCAAAATTACACAAAAATATCTTGAAATCCGAAAGAGTAAATTTATTCAATTAAATCATCAGTGGCTTCAACCACAGCCTCCAGACGACTTCAGAATCTCCTGCAACTCTTCTGGATGGTCTCCTTGTTTAAGTTGGTGAATGTTACCATAATCCTTTCCCTTCAGTACATCTTTGGTGTTACAAGGAGTATTTTGATCTCTTGCTCAACTGCACTACACACATTATAATCAAGAGGGTTGCAGAGATGTAAGGGGTGAGGTGGTTGCAGAAATTATCTCACAGCTGTGACTAGGTTCTCCTACTTGTGTGGCATGGTGCAGAATCCTGTTGCCAGATATAGGGTCTTCCAGCAACCACAGGTCATCACTATCTCCTCAAGGCACTTGATGTAGAGCTCTGGTGCAAACACCAAACAGTACAACATGTCATTTCCAAATTTCTGGCAGAGTAGATTGCATCACGGTGCTCTTTTTCTCACAGACAGTACCCAACAGATCTTACTATACTGTGCAGTTGACAAAATAAAAAAAACAACACTCCTGCACAAAATTACAAATATAAGATGATGATAATTTAACCATCACAATTATATATATATATATATATATATATATATATATATATATATATATATATATATATATATATGTATATATATATATATATATGTAATGGATTGACAACATTAAAGGGTTGTTTTGAGGTTGTTAGACGCAATCATCAGGTGGCCTGATGATTGCGCCTAGCATGAAACTGCCTGTTGCCTCCGAGTGTTGACTTCAATGTTCACTTTTTATATTTATATTTACACACGCTCTATCTCTGATATTAAGCACTTTTATCCCATAAATATAGCACACTTTTAAAACTATCTTTCTGCACACACACACACACACACACACACACACACACACACACACATATATATATATATATATATATAATATCGTTTCATTGGAAGATGATTCAGAGTTTCATGTAATAATGCAATTTTCAGGTGCTGGGTTGCACCTGAAAATTGCATTGTGCATGAAACTCTGAGTCATGCTACCAGTGAGCGATAATATGTATAGTTATTAATATAAACTTTAGCTCTGTTATATTACATTGGGCATGATTTTATTAATAACACCACACATTGTGTGATATATATATATATATATATATATATATATATATATATATATATATATATATATATATATATCATCCACAGACAGTTTCATTGTATCACAGCTCATCAGTGTGGCTAGACATGCAATTTCTTCAAGCCGGGATTGAAACCTGACCAATTTGACATCTGTTGAGACTCTCACCCCTAGGCCATCAATGCATGCTAGGAAAAAAGGGAATTTTTAGCACATAAGCATTAGTGGTCACCAGAGGGCTCAATTCATAATGAAGAGCTTAGCATTAATTAACAGCAGCATGCATCAAATTCCATTTCTCTCACACTGCTCAACCTATGAAAGGGAGCATATATATATATATATATATATATATATATATATATATATATATATTAGTGTCTGCAGCTTATATTTTATATCATAAAATAACAATTTATACAAAGAACCAAATAGCAATGTTAATGTGATAAATGCTAAATCACTTCACTAGCAAGATTTAATGAGACATTAACTTGCTATCAATTCTCTGAATAATAAGATCCTTTTATCTGAGTTGTTATCAGATGAAATAAGTGTCTTCCATCTGACAACAACTTGAATATAAGGATCTTATTATTCAAGGAATTGATAGTAAGCTAATGTCTCATTAAGTTTTGTTAGCGAAGTGATTTCACCATCATATCACGTTAACATTGGTATTTCATTCTTTGTATAAATTGTTACTTTATGATATAAGCTGCACACTCTAATATATTTACGACATTAGATCTGCAGTACAGTAATAATTGGAATCTTAAATTCTGTGGTAAACTACTAAGACATTTTTACTCTACTAATTGGATTGTACTTAAGTCCATGTCACTTTAACAGATAAATACATATAAGAAGAAAATTTTGCAGATTTATATCTTTTCAAACTTCAAACAAAATTTTCACTTGATTGATTTGAACAAGAACTCTAGTGTTGTGTCATTGCACACTCCAAAACATATATTCTACCGTCAATAAATAGCATAATTTAAAAAAACAACTTTTGGTCTGCACGTATTTCATCTTAGTGTTTGCTTATTCTATCTCATTCTGGATTTGCTGGTCATCAGGGATCACGTAGAAATCAACAGTCTAATGCCAATTATTTGAATGTTCTTCCTGATAGACTTGCATTGTAATTATGTCAGTTTTGTGACAAAATTTGCAGGTCTGACACCAGGCTGAAGAGACACATGAGATTGCATGAGGAGAAAGCCACTTTCAAGACACTCCAAAAGGCCTTTCATGTTTCACATATGTAAAAAGGTATGCAGGAACGAGGCTGGATTGCAAAGTCATGGCTCCTCAGGTCAATGCTGAAGAGATGGCTTTCTTCTGTAAAGAAGTGGCGGTTATCACACACACAAACACACACACACACACACACACACACACACACACATATATATATATATATATATATATATGATAAAGTATAATTTTAAGGTATGCTTTATCTATGGGCTAAAGTTAATAATGCACGCAAACCTACCAGACTCCATCTGAAACATACTAGTAGAAAATAAAAGCATAACCACAAAACTAACTTGGCCATTGATCTTGAAAAGGACCTCCAATCTGTTGTTAACTGGGGCAAGAAATGGCTGGTTTGATGCCTCAAAAACAAAACTGCTCTCTTTTATCCCACCACAGAGAACCCTCCCTGCCTCCCATTAGAATGTTTGATGTTCAACTCCATGAGAACACCTCTCTTCGACTGTTTGGTCTCACATTGTCTGCTGGCCTGAGATGGAACAAATACAGTGAATCAATAGTTTCATCTATCGCAAGGAAAGTTGGTTCTATGTGTCGTACCAAAAAAGTTTTTCTCCCCCAAGTCCATCCTTCAAATCTATAAATCAACCATTTGTCCTTGCATGGAATACTGCTGCCATATATGGTATGGAGCCTCTGCTGTTCGTCTTAAGGTCGTCAACAAAATCCAGAGATGGATATGCAATGTGATTGATCGTGATCTGGCATTTCATCTACAGTCACTCTCTCACAGATGCACCATTGCCTCCCTCTGTCTTTTCTACAAATACTTTCATGGTAACTGCTTCGACAAGCTACTTTTGGTGGTTCCCAAACTGCATGAATTTAAACGTACATCTAGGCTGGCATCTCAATTCCACCCTTTCACTGTTGAAACGGTTAAATGTACCCGTCTCTTCTACTCCAAAAGCTTCATTTCTTGCACTTCCCATCTGTGGAACTCCCTTCCTCTTACTTGCTTCCCTGATACCTTTAATCTCCAAATATTCAAAAGCAAAGTCAATCGACATCTCCAGATGCCTTGATCTATTCCCCATCCTTCTCTTCATCCTTTCCTCTATCACACCTCTTTACTCCTGCTACCCACTCTCTGTAACCCCTTGCGTGCTAGTGGCACTCTCACTTTGCTTGGGGTAAAATGCTTAAAAAAAAAATTTACCTCATCCACATTTAAAAAATGATTAAAAATAATGGAAGCCTTAATAATAAAAAAAGAAAAAGCCAACAGTCAATAATATTAACTCTGAACACGGCCATAATGTGCTGACTGTGTTTGAAAAATGAAACATCCCTATAACTCTAGATACATACACACAACACATACATCCAGTTAAAAAGTAAAAATAATGTAAAATCATCCTTGATAATGGCTAAAAGTATAGCCAAAAGTGCTTGGAATTATAGAACATTTGGACATTTTCTACACACTTTGTGCCCAGAAAAAAAAAAAAACACTTATTGGAACATAAAAGAAATTAAATAAAAAGGTTGGTCGCAGTACTTTGTCTGTTGTCTTTAAGGAAACATATAAAAGAGGGATTTCTGCCTAAATATGCAATATATATATATATATATATATATATATATATATATATGTGTATATTTAGGTAGCAATTTTTCATTGATGCATGTTTCATTAAATAATATAGACAAGTTTTGTCTATTTATTTTAAGTAAGTTCCTTTCATATTGTCTGATAAGCTTAGTAACATTATCATTGAAAGAAGAAAGGAAATTACCATATTGATACATGTTTAAATCCAATCTAAGCTTTTGGCTTACATAAGCCATTATCAAAGATGACAATTACTTTTCAATATATCAACCAATATAAAGACGAAACAATAATCATTATTATAATTTACTGAAGCTTTACAAATTGTATATATACAAGATGCAAGCCACAAGCACATTATTACTAAATCATTGTGCTATCAAATAAGACCTTCATTTACTTCAAAGGAGAATTATACTGAACAATTTAGCTATATTATGATGTAATATGTTATACAGTGCAGTAGTTTTAGTTTGATTTTTGATAAACAATGTATTGTTTATCAAAAATCACACTAAAACATTTTGTCTTATAATTTGTTCCCAGCAGTATTATGGTGTTATATACACTTTTATCTATTTTTTGGTTTTATTAATTATGATCTAACAAATGATCTAAAAAATTTTATTCATTGAGTAACCTTTTTTGTAATCTTTTATAATTTTTTTTTTACAGTTATTACTTATTGAATACAGTAAAAAAAATTGCTTATTTTGCTTGTGATAATTCATAATTAGAATTCTGGCTTGAATTTATTTTCCATTCAGTGTGTCTAGTAAATGGTGTTTCATTAAGACGGATTATATATAAGGGTGTTTCATTCAGATGGATCAAAGTCAGCAGTAAATAAATCAGTGTTATTGGCAAAAATTTATTTATTTCTCTATTAGATCATATTATTTAAGTCATGGCAATTATGTGGGAAAAATAATATTGCCCAAATGTCCACCAAATCTGAAAGAAAAAGAAAAAAAATCATTAGACACTTAAACTTCATATCAAAATCGGTCCAAGATATTGGAACACCCTTTACAAAAATTTATTTGGATTTATTCTTGAAATAGTAAAATTTTCAAGTCAGTAAGCATAAAACCTGCAGAAATTAGGTAATTCTATACATTTTTCAGACAATTTTTAAAGCTAAATGCTCAAAAATTGGTAAAAGATATTTAATCTGATTTTTGGTACCAGTACTCATCATATCAAACAGCAGATTTTGAACTGAGTGCAATGATGATTTTCTCAAAAAAGTGAAAAATCAACTTGCCCTATTTTTCAAATGAACTCACTGGTTCAATCCAAGGACAGAATACAGGTCAGTGCCGATAAACCGCAGTAGTTGGGGTTCAAAACATTTATTCGTGGTTTAGATGGTCCGTGGTTTAGGTCAAAAGTGAGCAGCAATGTCAGGATTGCCAGCTTAAACCACCAAAACAAAGCTTGTCAAGTCCATCCACAAAAATGGGTAATACAGTGGCTAAGCATGCAAAATGCATATTCAATACTAAGAGTTGAATATTGGCAGTTTTGAAAAACATTTATCAAAACTATCCTTTAATTTCACATAAAAATCTGCACCAATGTGAATAAATTTGAAAGACAATGGCCTAAAATGATTCCAGTTGTAAAGCGCCATGTCAATAGATCCATCATCGATGACAGCAAAAGATGGCGGAAATCTCATATGCATGAGATTTTAACATTTTAAAACTAATTGCTCCAAAATTGGTAAGAGCTATGAATCTAATTTTTGATATTAATACTTATCACATCAAACCCAAGCTTTCACTTGGGGTGCAATGTTGATTTTCTGAAAGAGTAAAAAATCAATTTGCCCTGGACAATTTCCTCACAGGTGACTTGCAGTCATAGAGATGCTGACAACATCAAGGACTGAGCATGTGAGTAAAAAGATGTTTTATAGATAATGTAAACAAAAAGAACACTTAGAATCAGAAAAAAACAGTTGAAATTTCTAGGCCACAGTGAGGAAAGAAGGTTTGGAGAATCTGACACTGTTTATATTCATAGCAAGTGGGATATATGAAACTTATGAGAGTATGTAAATGGATATCAAACTAGGGAGTGGAGGGAATAATGAAAAAAAAGTGCTACAGAAGATTGGAAGTTGTAGATAGCCATGTTCAGAAGTGACATGGCAAAGAGAAAAAGTTATTTTAATGAGAATAACATAAAAAAAATAAAAAAGAAGGCACTGAGAATAAAATTAGAGATAAAAACTCTGTCAGACCAAAGTCACTTACTAATAATGGGATGGAAAAAGGAATCAAACTATGTAATAATTATCAATGTGTATTTATTTATATATTTCCTGTCCCATTTGTGGGAAGGGAGGCAAATCAACTTAATAAATTACATTCCTTAGTCATTTTAATAATCTATACAAATAAAATATTTATATCTGCATTTAGACAAAATTAATCCCTGACCAAAATGAACTGTTTAATTAATCAGTTCCTTTATTCCTACATTTCTTAGGTTGCAGTCTTATTTGTTCAAGCCTTTCATGTAAGGTACTCAGATACCTTTGTTTATTAAGTGATTATCTTGCTTCAAATTTGTCTTGAAATAGGCTTTGTCATCACCATCTTTGTGATTCTGTTACTAATCTTTTTCTTCCGAGAAATATTTCCATTTCACTGTCATATTAAACAAAAAAAATAAAAAGATATTTAGCAAAATGTGATTTATACCAGGAATAATCAATGAATCACAAATACTATTGAATGTCTAAAAAATATGAAGTGAACGGATTAATTAAAAAGTTCACTGGCCTCTATTTTGCTGTAAATTCTCTGCTTAATTAATTCAATCTCAATTGTTTCAAGAGTTTTGTATCATTGTGTCTCACTATTAAAACTTTCTAACAATTGCCATCATTTTTGATGACACAGCTACACTAGTTAAAATAATAATTATTAAATATGAAATGAATTTTTGTTTAATGAAACTCAATTAAAATAAATATTGAATGATTTGTTTTCTAAATTTATGTGCTGTTTGTTTATAAGTACTCGGAGAAAACATATTTTTG
The DNA here is from genome assembly GCA_903632075.3 of Acanthosepion pharaonis. Lineage (NCBI taxonomy): Eukaryota > Metazoa > Mollusca > Cephalopoda > Sepiida > Sepiidae > Acanthosepion > Acanthosepion pharaonis. Next base: position 1,750,156 of record CAHIKZ030000547.1, read on the forward strand.
GAAGTTTTTGTGGCTAAATTAACAGGGTAAGCAAGCCTTGATTTACTTGCTTAAGATATTGAATTTTACTTTTTAAAGTTCTCAATAAGTAACTGGGAAAGTAAAAAGTTCTCAGAATGTTTTCATTTCTTTCTACTTTTTTATTTGCTTTCCTTCTTCTTCATTTTCTTTCTCTTGCTTTCATTGCATTTTGCTTTTGCTTTCTTTTTGTTTTTTCTTGTCCCTTTTTATGACTCCTTCAATCAAGTGCTTTTGTTAGGCAATTTCTTTCTTTCATTATTTCTTTCACTATTGCATTCATTCTTTCATTCTTTCTTTCTTTCTAATTTCCTTCTTTTTTTCAGTAATTCTTTCCTTCCATCTTTTTCAGCTGTGCATTCTTTCTTTCTTTCTTTCTTTCTTTCTTTCTTTCTTTCTTTCTATTTCTTGCTTTTTAATCTACTTTCCTTCCTTCTTTCCTTCTTTTTTCTATCTTTCTTTCTTTCTTTCTTCTTTCCTTCTGTGTAATTTCCTTCTTTTCTTCAATAATTCTTTCCTTCCATCTTTTTCGACTGTTCATTTTTTCTTCCTTTTTAATTTCTTTCTTTCTTTTCTTTCTTTCTTTCTTTCTTTCTTTCTTTCTATTTCTTGCTTTTTAATCTACTTTCCTTCCTTCTTTCCTTCTTTTTATCTATCTTGCTTTTTTTCTTTCTTTTTTCTATCCTTCTGTCTAATTTCCTTCTTTTCTTCAATAATTCTTTCCTTCCATCTTTTTCAGCCGTGCATTTTTTCTTCCTTTTAATTTCTTTCTTTCTTTCTTTCTTTCTTTCTTTCTTTCTTTCTTTCTTTCTAATTTCTTTCTTTTTTTCAGTAATTCTTTCCTTCCATCTTTTTCAGCTGTGAATTCTTTCTTTCTTTCTTTCTTTTTTTTTAAACTACTTTCCTTCCTTCTTTCCTTCTTTTTTCTATCTTTCTTTCTTTCTTTCTTCTTTCCTTCTGTCTAATTTCCTTCTTTTCTTCAATAATTCTTTCCTTCCATCTTTTTCAACTGTTCATTTTTTCTTCCTTTTAATTTCTTTCTTTCTTTCTTTCTTTCTTTCTTTCTAATTTCCTTCTTTTTTTCAGTAATTCTTTCCTTCCATCTTTTTCAGCTGTGCATTCTTTCTTTCTTTCTTTCTTTCTTTTTAATCTACTTTCCTTCCTTCTTTCCTTCTTTTTTCTATCTTTCTTTTTTTCTTTCTTCTTTCCTTCTGTCTAATTTCCTTCTTTTCTTCAATAATTCTTTCCTTCCATCTTTTTAACTGTTCATTTTTTCTTCCTTTTTAATTTCTTTCTTTCTTTCTGTCTAATTTCCCTCTTTGCTTCAATAATTCTTTCCTTCCTTTCATTTTTTTAACTGTGCATTTTTTCTTAATTTTTAGTTTCTTTCTTTTTCTTTCTTTCTATTTCTTCCTTTTTAATCAATTTTCCTTCCTTCTTTCTTCCTTTCTTTCTTTATTCATTTTTGTTGCTTTTTAATCTGCTTTCCTGCCTTCCTTCATTTTTTTGTTTCTTTCTTGCTTGACCCTTTTTCTTCTTTTTCAGTTTCTTTCTTCCTTTTTATTCTTTCCTTGCGCTCTTTCTTTTTTTCTCTTGCCATATTTTCTTTTTTTTTCAAATTCTTTTATTTCTCTGTTATTCAGTTTTCCCTCTCTCTTTCATTCTTTCCTTGTGTCCTTTTTCTTCTTCCTCCCTTCTTTCCTCCCTTCCTTCTGTTCTTTTTTTTCAGTTTTTTTCTTTTTCTATTAGTTTGTTTTCCTCTCCCTCCTTCTCTTTTTTACTTAGATTTTACTTTGGCTATTATTTCTTTTGTTCACTTTCTTCCATTCTTTCTTTCTTTCTTTCTTTCTTTCTTTCTTTCTTAGTTTGTCTTTCTTTCTTTCTTTCCACTTCTGTCTAGCATTTGCCATCTTCTTTCTTTCTTTTTTCTTTCTTTCTTTCTTTCTTATATTTATCCAAAACATTTTTTGTATAACTATCTTTCTACTCCTTCCCCTCTTCAAGGATTAACCAAACTTCTTCATTTTTCAAAAAATCACATTTCTGTTCTTATTTTCTCAGACAGTGCCTTTCTTGGTTTCTTTTCATCTAAAAAATAATTCTTTCATTCTCATTTCTATCCTTCATCAATTTATTTTCATTCTACTTTTACTTTCACTTTTACAACCTTTGTCTATTTTTCAACCAATTACTTGATTCTTACTTTCACTTTTGCTCCTACCATCTACTTCCATTGTCTCCTACCCCTAGGTTAGTCTGCCTCTTGCCCTCACCCCTGCCTGTCTCCTACAGTTGTTTTTCTCAATTTTGCCAAACCATCCAATCATTCAGACCTGGAGACATCTTTTCCTAACCCATCCCACTTACATATTCCGTCTGCCCAGCCATGTCCCCACATATTTTAAAGCACTCAACCCTTTCCCATTGCCTTCTTTGTCCAGGTCTCTTTTTGCTCTTTGCTTCCTCATCCACTTGTTTACCTGTTTCTGGGTCCTGTGAGTCACTCCCTACCCTGTTCCCTAAACATTCCAAACTCTTAGCATCCATCTGTACCAGACGTTTACTTGCATTTTCCCCATTCTCTTTTGCTGGCCCTACTGTCTTCATCCCCCTCCCCATCTCTTATTCTATCATCCAATACTCCCAAAAGTTTCTGCAATACACTGCAGAACAAAAAAGGTAGGGATGGGAGGTGAAAAGCAGAACTAATGGCGTTGTCGTAGTTGTTGTCGCCGCCGCTGTCGTTATTGGCCCTGGCTGTTGTTGATATGCATGAGTGATCAGTGCAATGAAACCTGCCAGACAGTGTCCAGGAGTGGGTGGGGTCTCTTAAGAGGGAGAGGCTGAGAAAAAAAATGTTGGGTAAATGAGCAGGAATTTAGAGTGGGTAAAATGGTTGGGGGATTATGTTTTTTTGGGGTTTTTTGCTGTGCTTTGCTTGTACTGACCGATATTGACATCCCTGTGGCTGGAATTAAGCTTAGTAATTACTGTAAGTTCTACTGGGTCATAGCAGTCATTATAAAATCGAGCATAATTATTAAACCATTTGTACATTTCTGTCTGAATTTCTGGAACGAGGAGTTATCATTATTTACACTAGTTATATTCGAACAATCTTTGTTGTTGTCATCACAATGTTTCAGCCTTTGAGATCTCTGGCCTTCATCAAGTGTATATTGATCTTGGTAACCTACAGGGAATTTGGAAGTGAACTCTTTATTTAATTTATGGCGATGGACTGTTCTCGTTCCATTTCCCATGTCTAGGGATATCATCTAGATTTTATTTTTACTTATTGCGTTCACTGTCTAGATCTTATATTTCAGTCATTGCTTATATTGAAGCCAAGTACACACTGCCCAGCCAAGGGATTGAGCTCACTATTACTATGGCCCAAATCCTCAAACCAATGCTTTTATCCACTAGGCTGTGTACTTGACTCAAAGCAAGCTATAGTGAGTAACCATCTGACATAGCACCTACAGACTTCCATCTCTTTGATCCAATGAAATAGGCTCTGAGGGACAAATGTTATGGTGGTGTTGAAGAAGCGAAAACTGCTGTAAGGAATTGGCTACATTAGCAGCCAGATGTGTTTTATGAAACTGGGATACATGCCTGCATTTGTAGGCAGAACATTGCCACTGAAATAAGTGGTGGATATGTTGAGAAGTAAGGATGTGTACCTATGATGTCTAGATGTATCTTGTTGTATAGGATGCTTGTGTTCCTTATTTCTTATATAATAAAACAAATTGCATTACTTTTTGACTCACCCTCATATAAACAGTCACAGTTTGAATTGAAGGTAGTTGTGATGCTGCCTGTTTGCAGTGTGCAGGTTGTCGATTGAGAGAGTTCCAAGCCACCTGCTAGGGAATTGCATAGCTGCATGTGATGAAGTAGAGATGAGTTGCGGTAGGAGATTGTCCTCATTGATCAAAAGGAAGAGCAAAAGATTTTCCAAGCATCATCCAGCTACTCATCCACCCCTTCCTGCCAGACACTGCAATTGAAACCCTGAATAAATGACCAAATATGTGAGAAACAGGATTCGTGCTTTTCATTTCACACTATGGCATTATGTCTTCTTTTAATACTCTGGGGTGTTCCCTGTTTTTGTGCATCAGTCAGTTATACGCCATGCGTGATACATGCTTAGGGAATCATGTATCTTTCAATACATGACTCATGAGACAGATTTTATCCTGCAGTAGGTTGCCATTTCTTTCTGCGCTAGATCTGCCATCCAAGGCTATAGAACCCAGTCTATCCTGCTATTTAATGCTGGGGTAGAAGAAGAGGATTCATACCTTTCTCAGGGGTATTATAGCACTTGATAAAGACACCAGAAGTGTTGAAACAAAATGGCTATTTTTGTAGTGATTTTATAACATATTTATGCGTGATACATGCTTAGGGAATCATGTATCTTTCGATACATAGACTCATGAGACAGATTTTATCCTGCAGTAAGTTGCCATCCAAGGCTATAGAACCCAGTCTATCCTGCTATTTGCCCATAGCTGGGGGTAGAAGAAGAGGATTCATACCTTTCCCAGGGGTATTAGCTCTTGATAAAGACACCAGAAGTGTTGAAACAAAATGGCTATTTTTGTAGTGATTTTATAACATATTTATGTTATAATTTTCAAATAAATAATTATATTTGCTCTACTCTGTATTGAGCACTCTTTTAAGAATAGTATTTTTTGGTTATTGGAATTTATTTCGTTTAAACCAATCCTATACTTGGGTATATATATATATATATATATATATATATATATATAATGCCTCTCCAATGGAAACGGTTCTATGAGCTCCTCTTCAGCTCGGCCTATGTTGTTTCCAGCTGCATTTACCTCTGCATCAACACTTCTGCACCAAGTTTGTCTTGGTGAACCCACTTTTTTGCTCCCTTTGTAGATTCCAGTCAAGGATCTGCCTGGTGACACTAGAAGCAGGATTGCAGAGTGTGTGGCTGATCTATCATTTTGTTTCTTAATGTCAATCTTGATTGGGGCTTGACTTAGTCATCAGAAGAGTTGTCAGTGCACTGGCTTCCCTGGGGGGGGGGATTTCACCAGCACGCATCATATGCTCCATTTTGGAGGACTCTTCCTCTGCTTTATGTTATAAGCAAATTCTCTTTTGTAACGTCTGAGTCCTTTTTTTAATTTTCTCTTTTTGATTCTATTTTTTTTCCTTCGTCCATTTTACAGTTTCGTGTCAGTGATATCAATGAGTCAAAATATACAGACTACTCAGAGAAATTAATGGAATTTAAGAAAGAAAAAGAAAAGGAAAAATAGACCAAAGATATATACCAGGTGTAACATCATAATTGTCCAAATCGTGTAACAGCAAAATTTCCCAATTTTTAGATTAAGCTCTGAACCATTGTAAGAAATGATTAAAGATATCTTACTGGAAATCTCCAAGAATTTAATAACACTGTTGGACTCTAATTTGAGCAATAAAATGTATAATTACTTTCTAAGTGTAACAGAAGAATTGTGATGAAATCTATCATAAATGAAAATGACATGTTCATCATTAATTAATCGTAGCTAATGATTGAAGCTCATGAAGTATTGAAATAAAATTATATATATATATATATATATATATATATATATATGAATTTTATTTCGATACTGAATATATATATATATATATATATATATATATATAATTCCAGGATCATTTTATAATATATTCAGGATGATCCTCACTCTCTCTAACTTTCTAACTTCCAGTCCTGGAGTAACAAGTTGCCTCACATGTTTCACGTATGATTTCATTTTCAAGTCTTTTTTCACTGCAGCTGAAACTCCTCTCTCACATGCCAAACATCTTATGGATTGAGTTGGATCTTTTCTAATTGATCTCTTTAGCTCTAACTTGAAATGATGATCCCTCTTCCTTTTATGACCTACTGTTCCAGTTTTCCTCTCTACTGTTCTCTCATTTTTAAACTTATTCAACGTTCTCTTAACGGTTCTTGAATAGACTTTGAAGATGGAAGCCAGAGTATGAATGTTGGTACCATGACTGAAGGACTGAATGATCTTTTTTCCTCTCACCATTGCTCAGTTGGTAAGATATAGTAGAGCTGACACTAAACGATTTTGAGGTTTCTTGAATGGACTTTGAAAATGGAAGCCAGAGTATGAATGTTGGTACCATGACTGAAGGACTAAATGATCTTTTAGTGTCTTTTTAAATATTAAACATTTTGTGGGATGGACAAGTATGCTATTACATGATTTGAAGAATTTTGCTCTACTTTTTGGTGTATATATATATATATATATATATATATATATATATATATATATATATATATGTGTATATTTAGGCAGCAATTTTCATTAATGCATGTTTCATTAAATAATTTAGATAATGATAATGTGATTAACCTTATCAGACAATATGAAAGGAACTTATTTAAAATAAATAGACAAAACTTGTCTATATTTAATGAAACATGCATCAATATATATATATATATATATATATATATATATATATATATACAGGGTGTGATCGGTAAATTCTCACATTTTCTGTTTTTAATTTTGTGTGTGTGAATTGTTTGTTTGATTTTATTGACTCCACATTATAGTAGGGCTGGTTGGGCACTATCTATGAGAAAAAGAGCACTATGATGCAATTCATTCCACCTGGAAATGGCTATATATATATATATATATATATATATATATATATATATATAGTCTAAAGGGTGAAATGCATCACACAAAAATTTTTCCCCTTTATCATACATTTTTCCCCCAAAATATTTATAATAGATAAATATTAATAGATAAATTTAGTATCTATGATTTAGTATTTATCATAGATGTATTAATCATGGATTAGTATTAATCATAAATTAGTATTAAACATAGATAAGTATCAATCATGGATGTAGTGATCATAGATTAGTATTAATCATAAATTAGTATTAATCATAGTTGCATTAGTCATAGATTAGTATTAATCATAGATTAGTATTAATTATAGATATATTAATCATAAATTAGTATTAATCATAAATTAGTATTAATCATAGATTAGTATTAATCATAAATTAGTATTAATCATAGGCATATTAATCATAGATTATTATTAATCATAGATTCGTATTAATTATAGATGTGTTAATCACAGATTAGTATTAATCATAGATTAATACTAGTCATAGATTACTATTAATCATAGGTGTATTAATCATAGATTAGTATTAATCATAGATTAGAATTAATCATAAATTAGTATTAATCTGCATATAATTTATGGTTTATTTGATGATGAAATCTGAATATTTCGTTCATAATTTTATACTTTCAGAAAAAAATATGTTTTTTTAGAAACATACTTTGTAGATGATAAGATGTATTATTAGTAATTTTTTATGAAAATGTATTGCTGGAAATTTGATTTTAAAAATGTATTTTTATACTTTTTTAATGTTGTATTGCCATTTTCTATAAAAATATATTGTTGGACATTTTATTATAAAAATGTATGGTTGGTAATTTTATTACAAAAATGTACTGTTGATTTTTGTTTGGAGATTTACTACTTTCCCATAACTGGGACCCTAACAGGTGCTACCACCCTCGGTCAGGGTGGACCTGGAAACAACTGCAATTAAGTGGTGCTTCCATGCTCCTCAAAACCTCCAGTCTCTTGATCAGAGGTCATGTTGCCGGATGTAGTTTATCATCATACCCAGCATGAAAGAAAGAAAAAAGAAAGAAAGAGAAAAAACATAGCAAGAAGATTTACTTATAGCTGTGATCCTAACAGGTGCTACCACCACAGGTTAATGTGGACCTGCAAACAAAAGCAGTTAAGAGGTGGTTACCTACTCCTCAAAACCTTTACTCTCCTGGTTGGAGGCCTTGTTGCCGCATGTAGTTTATCATCATACCCAGGACTGCAGAATAAATGCAAATGAGAGTAGATAGATAGATAGATAGATAGATAGATAGATAGATAGATAGATAGATAATGAGCAAACAGACAGATAGATAGATAGATAGATAGATAGATAGATAGATAGATAGATAGGAATCACAATTGGAACCCTAATAGGTGCTACCACCCCAGTTCAATGTGAACCTAGGAACAACAGCAGTTAAGAGGTGATTCCCTGTTCCTCAAAACCTCCAATCTCCCAATCAGAGGCCTTGCTGCCAGATGTAGTTTATCATCATACCCAGGACTGCAGAATAAATGCAAATGAGAGTAGATAGATAGATAAATAGATAGATAGATAAATAGATAATAACCAAACAGATAGATAGATAGATAGATAGATAGATAGATAGATAGATAGGAATCACAGCTGAAACCCTAACAGGTACTACCACCCCAGTTCAATGTGAACCTGGGAACAACAGTAGTTAAGAGGTGATTCCCTGTTCCTCAAAACCTCTAATCTCCAAATCAGAGTCCTTGCTGCCGGATGTAGTTTATCGTTATATGGAGTTATAGGTAAAATTAATTTTGCAAGCTGTCGTCTGACTGATTCTAGCTCTTCCTGTGCTTGCTTTAATCCTCTTCCTCAATCCATTTTACTGTTTCTTTTCTTGTCATATTGATGTGTGAAAATTTATAGACATTGATTGTATTGGGAGAAAAACAAATGACGTGGTATTCAGATATGTGTTTACTGGTTTTCTACACAATGTTGCATGGGTGCTGGCCTATGAAACAATGGTTGGAGGGTAGAAGAGAAAAAGTGAGGGGATAGGGAAGGAGTAGAACAAATATAGGAAGTGCTTGAAGGAAGAGAGGGAGAAAGAGAGAAGGAGAGAATAAATGGGAGCAAGAAGAATTGAGAGGAAGAGGTGGAGACGAAAAGAAGAGAGTAAGAAAAGAAACAGAAAAGAAAAAGGAAGTAGGGAACAGAGAATGTGAGAGAGGAGAATAAAGATAAAGAGAGCAAATATAGAGAGTAAAAATGGAAGTAGTGTGAGGAGAGGAGAGTAAGAAAGAAGAATAAGTAGTGGACATCAAGGAAGCTGACACAGAAATGTCAATGAAATAGGGAAGGAAAATTAATAGTGGGTTCAGAATGGAGAGTAAGAAGTGGAAATGAAAGGAGAGCAAGGAAAAAAAGAAATGAAAAGAGAGTAAGAGAAAAGAGGAAATGAATGGTGAGTAAGGAAATAAAAGGAGTGGACAGGAGGTGAGGAAGTGAAAAGAGAGTAAAGAAAGAACAGAAATAAAAGGAAATGAAAGGAGAGTAAGGGAAGAGAGCAAAAGAAAGGAGAGTAAGGGAAGAAAGGAAATGAAAGAAGAGTAAGGGAAGAGAGCAAATGAAAGGAGAGCAAAGGAAGAAAGGAAATGAAAGGAGAGTAAGGGAAGAGAGCAAATGAAAGGAGAGTAAAGGAAGAAAGGAAATGAAAGGAGAGTAAAAGAAGAGAGGAAATGAAAGGAGAGTAAGGGAAGAAAGGAAATGAAAGGAGAGTAAGTAAAGAGAGCGAATGAAAGGAGAGTAAAGAAATAAAGGAAATGAAAGGAGAGTAAGGAGAAAAAAGGAAATGAAAGGAGAGTAAGGGAAGAGAGCAAATGAAAAGAAAGTAAAGAAATACAAGGTGAATAAGGAAATAAAAGAAATGAATGGAGAGTAAGGAAAGAGGAAAATAAAATGAGAATCAGTAAAAAGAGAATGGAAAGACAAATGGAGAGCAAGGAGTATGAGCAAGTAAGAAGCAAAGATTAAGCATGGAAAGTAAAGAGTTGATTGGTGCGATTGAATAGAGGAAGAAAAATAAATATGAAAAACCTGAGAAGAATTCATTTGGACGAAGGATGAAACAGATTGGAGAGCATGGATGAAGAACTGAGTTTGTTGATGATGTTGCAATTACTGCCAGTGGTGGTGGGAGGGAAATGTTCATTTAGGTAAAGTGTGTGGAAAGCTTCCTTACTTTGTGGGGATCCTGAGCTATGCCTGACCAGCCAGGAGACAAACATTGGTCTGGGTATGAGGTTGCCCAGGAAGACGGTTGTTGAATGAAGTTTGACAGTGGAAGCCAGAGAACAGTTAGAGGCAGGGTGACATGATTTAAGAACGAGAGACATGCCAGCAACAAACAACACTGCATAAATGCATGCTTCCCTTGAGTTGGGAGAATGGAATGTGCTAGCTGAATATGGCAGTATGACGACAGAATGTTTGGATAGAAGAGTTACCAGATAATATTTATAGCTGCCAATATATATGTATATGTTGCATCAATATTGAACAGTAGTTAGTTTTGAGAATTACTTTTGAGCAGTGAGTTCGAGCCTTGCAGGATGTCCCTAGATCTATAGCAATTGTAATATAGTAACAACTCTACACACTTGTGCAAATTAATTGAAAGAACTGCTTTAGTTTTCTTTCTTTCACCATACGGTCAGTTTTAGACTCAATGGAATGACAGGGTGTAATCGATTTCTATTTTTTCATTAGATTCGGTCATTTGCATTGTTGTACAGTAATATGAATCTATTTTTGTGTATAGTTTCTGTGATGTACTTATAAGGTATTTACAAAAGCATTATATACACCCTTGTGCAAATTAATTGAAAGTACTGCTTTAGTTTCCTTTCTTTCACCATACGGCCAGATTTAGACCCACTGGAGTGACAGGGTGTAATCGATTTCTGTTTTTTCCTAAGATTAGGTAATTTTCAGTAGTGCACAGTAACATGAATCTGTTTTCGGGTGTATGATGAAATTTGTTTGGCCTTGAAAAATATTGCATCATCCGTGATTGCATCAGATTTTCATCATTGTCTCAACTGTCAGTTAGTTGTCCTACAGCCATTGTCTGTGATGGATGTTACTCCAAGGAAGCGTACAAAAATTGTAACGCTGCACGAACACACTGGCAAGCGTTACCAGTGAGCAAATCAAAGTACTGGCTTGAAAACTCTCCTGATTTAAATCCAATCGAGAATCTGAGGTCAATCTGTAAGGAACAACTTCATGGAATGGTCATACGAAGTACTAACGTGTGCACTTTGTCATGTTTCATTAGAAAAATACGTAAAAAGTAAATAACAGAATTATTTGTTTTGTTTTAATTAATTTGCGCAAGAGGGTATGTAGAAACTTACAAAGCTTTATTTGACTCATTCTGTTTTTATGCTGAAAAACATTTATTTTATTGTGATGGATGGTTACAAGTAAGAGGGGAGATGTGATGTACTTATTTTATTACCACAGTCTAGTAGGTATTTTTATTTGTTTAGTGGTTGTCTCCATGTTGATTTGGGGATGTTTTGGGGGGCAGGAATTGGCTGGTTAACTTTAATGCCCCCAAAACAAAACTGCTCTCTATTAATCACCACAGAGATCCTTCCCTACCCTCCATTAGAATGTCTGACGCTCAACTTCCCGAGAACACCTCTCTGCAGCTGCTCGGTCTCATGTTGATGGCTGACCTGAGATGGAACAAATACATTGAGTCAATTGCTTCGTCCACCGCAAGGAAAGTTGGCTCCCTGTGCCGTGCCAGGAAATTTTTCTCCCCAGAATCAATCCTTCAGATCTACAAATTAACAATTCGCCCTTGCATAGACTATTGCTGCTATATATGGTCTGGAGCCCCTTCTGTTTGCCTCGGGGTTCTTGATAGGCTCCAAAGGCAGATATGCAATATAATTGGCCCTTTTCTGGCATCTTGTCTACAGTCGCTCTCTCACAGACGCGCCGTCGCCCCTCTCTGTCTTTTTTACAAATACTTTCATAGCAATTGCTCCAAGGAGCTGCATTCACTGGTTCCTAGACTTCAGGAATTCAAGCGCCTTACGAGGCCGTCATCCCGCTCTCACCCTTTTACTGTCGAAACTATTAAATGTATCCATCTCTTCTACTCCAATAGCTTCATATCTCGCACCTCTCACCTGTGGAACTCCCTTCCCTATTCCAGTTTCCCTGAGAGCTATAATCTCCAACTATTCAAATGAAATGTCAATCGACATCTCCAGTTGCCTTGATCTATCCACTATCTTTCTCCTCATCCTTTCCTCTATCACTCCTATCTGATTTTGCTCCAAATCTTGTGTAACCTCTTGCGTCCTAGTGGCTTCCCACCCTGCTTGGGGTGAAACGCTTAAAAAAACCAATAAGTAGTAATAAGTAGACATAGCTTTAAGGGAAGAATAAAACATTTACATTTTACTGTCTATAAACACACGCCAAAGACACTATATTACATTACTAATTTTTATAAAATCTATACTTAAAGAATCTAAGCTATGTTGATTTTTTAAGCATAGCTTAAATGTGGCACAAGGACAAAAGTGTGG
>CAHIKZ030000547.1:1767500-1780000 GCA_903632075.3 Acanthosepion pharaonis
AAGTGAAGAAGACGATTCATACCTTTCTCAAGGGCATAAGTGAAGAAGAGGATTCATACCTTTCTCAAGGTCATAAGTGAAGAAGACGATTCATACCTTTCTCAAGGGCATAAATGAAGAAGACGATTCATGCCTTTCTCAAGGGCATAAGTGAAGAAGAGGATTCATACCTTTCTCAAGGGCATAAGTGAAAAAGAGAATTCATGTCTTTTCCAAGGGTCAGTCAGATATGTGCCATATGTGATACACTCTTAGGCGATCATGTATATTAAGAAACATGACTGATGAGGCAGATTTTTTCCCGCAGTAGGTTGCCATTTCTTTCTGCGGTACACCACTTGCCATCCAAGGCTATAGAACCAGCTGGGTGGAGAAGAAGAGGATTCATATCTTTTCCATGGTTCAGTCAGTTATGTGCCATACATGGTACACGCTTAGGTGATCATGTATCTTTCGATACATGACTGACGAGGCAGATTTTTTTTCCCACAGTAGGTTGCCATTTCTTTCTGTGGTAGACCAGTTGTTATCCAAGGCTATAGAACCCGATCTGTCCTGTTATTTACTCATAGCTGGGGGGAGGATTTATACCTTTCCCAAGGGTATTAGTATGTAAGGGAATGTAATGGATCCAACTCAAATTTGAACTTGGCTCTTTGATTCCTCAATCCGAGCTGTTATCCATTACTCCACCATGCCTTTTTTTCAAACTAACCCTATATTAACTTTATATTAATACTAGCTGAATTACCCATGCCTTGCTGTGTGTCACACATTTTTTGTAAGAAAATGATGAATGATTTTAAATCATTGCTACAATTTGTTTAGAAAAATGATGCATTTCAATATTACTGAATGATCTTGTTGGTGTGACCGTCATCTGCTTTATCCTTCCATATTTTGGATAGTAGTCATTCCCTTGTTCAAATTTGATTTAAATCAAAGGAAAAAAATTTCAGTGGGCGGGGGGGGGGTTTGCAAAAAACTTGATCTGACCCCTTTGATATGTATTTGATGCAATACTTGATTGAATGAATTGATGAACAGATTTCAACATCGATATGATAGTTGAATTGTCACAACAAATGTGTATTGTAAGGCAATACCCACTGATTTCTTGCTCAACTTGGCGTCCATATTGTCTCATTTTGATCTTGCCGATGTGACCGCCATCTTCTGGTTTTCTCCTTCTATATTTTGGATAGGAGTCATTCCCTTGTTCAAATTTTTAATTTAATTTATATCAAAAGGAAAAAAAAATCAGTGTGGGTTTTGTTCTCCACACCTCGGGGCCACCTTTGATCAAAATGAAAAATATTTATCCAAGGACACTAGTAATCATTTCCTTGTTCAAATTTAAATTTAATTGATATCAAACGGTAAAGAATTTTCAGTGGGAGGGGGGGGTGTTCCTCTCCTAGTAACCCCCTTTGATCAAAATGAAATATACTTATCCAAGTACCCTGGGTAATGCTGTTTCAGAATATATTTTGTTATGGGGGTCTATCTTCAAAACCCTACAAGGAGTTTGATCACAAGCAAACAGACAGACAGAGGCTAAAACTTTATATTTATAGATTTATACTTATTCCGACAGTAATTCTATTTATCTTTCTTCTTCCTCTTTTATTTATATATATATGTGTGTGAAGTATATGTGTGTGTAGAAGTGTATATGTGTACAGAAGTGTACATATGTATGTGTAGAATTGTAAGTGGGTACATGTGTATATATGGGTGTGTAGATGTGTATATATGAGCAGAGGTGTATATAACAGTGCGTGCAAAGGTGTATGTATGTATGTAGAAGTGTATGTGTGTGTACTGGTGTGTAGATGTGTGTGTATGAGCAGAGGTATATATATCGGTGCGTGTGCGCAGAGGTGTATGTATGTATGTAGAAGTGTATGTGTGTGTAGATGTATGTGCAGGAGTGTTTGTATTTGCAGAAGTGTATATGTGTGTAGAAGTATATGTGTATAGAGATGAATATATGTGTGTGTAGAAGTGTGTGTTTGTGTAGAGGCGTATATATTTATGTAGAAATGTATGTGTGTGTAGTGGTGCAAATATGAGTGTGTATTGTATATTTGCGCAGTGGTTTATATATGTGTATGTAGAAGTGTGTATGCGTGCAGAGCTGAATATATATATATATATATATATATATATATATATATATATATATATATATGTATATATAGTGTAACCCGGATATAAGAGAGTTGTCGGGACCGGAGAAGTCTCTTATATCCGGGTTTCTTATATCCGGGTTTCTCTTATATCCGGTTTGGTCTATTTTATATACATTAACACAGGCTCTAATTTGGGACCAGAGAAAATCTCTCTTATATCCGGGTCTCTTATATCCGGGTTACACTGTATATATATATATATACATATGTATGTGTATGTGTGTGTAGAAATGTATGTTTGAACACGCGGTGATGATAACCATGGCCATAGACGTACGTCTAGACGGTTTGGTGTCTGGGTAGAGGGTAAGGAAGGAAATGGCACGCATGCGCACTTGCATTGTGGGAGCAGTTTTGAGTATGCGGAACAGTTAGACTGTTTTGATCACTACGAAGGACATGGTGGGAAGAGGAAAGGAACAATTATTTGTTTGCATCTTGGCTTTAAAAATTAAAGGAATCTGGAACGAGGTAGTGTGGGGTTGAATTTCTGCAACTGGCTCTCTCACACTCTCCTCCAGTCACCTTTTTTTCTAGGTAGGTAGGGGTAAGGACATTTGCCATTCTTAAGGAATGAGTAATGTGTCGAAATTGAACCTTCGGACATCCCCATTCCCATCATTGTTGTCTTTTTTTTTTCTTTTTTTTTTCTTTATTCACTTTTGTCTGACTCTTTTGTCAGTCGAAACAGAATTTCTAGTTAATATTTCTCTACCTGAACCAATTTATACATTATTTTTTTTTTTTCTTTTTTTTGGGAGGGAAGTGGGAAAATCAATGTCAGGTTTTTAATTTAACACGGACATTGCTCGGAATACTTACAAATTGCTCAAAAGTTCTTGGATCGATCCACTTCCCAAAGGATCAAAGAGATTTGTTTTTTTTTGTTTTTTTTTGTTTTTTTTTTAATGGAATGGAAGGTCAGGCGAAGATCTTTTCACCACACTTGTACACATATTTAACTTGTACGCATATATTATTATGACCATTTTCTTTAAAGTTCGTATTTTTATTGATTTCAGGAGAAAACTAAGACCATTTCCAAGATATTTCAGCGAAATTTCTAATTTCGAAAATGATAGTTTATCCAAACTACCGATAAACTTTATGAGTTACAAAAAAAAAAGTTGAGTTTAAATGATGTCAGGTGGATTGAAAAAAAGAAAGAAACACATCTACTCAACAATTCTACACATACATATGTACATCTCTGCACAGATATACACTTCTAAACACACATATACTTCTACACACACACACACATATATAAATCGCTGCATACACATACATGTCTCTACACATATTTACACCTCAACACACACACACACACACACACACACACACACACACACACACACACACACAAAGCGTGCGATGGATAAATTGTCGTCTAAATGATGCAAAAATTCTAAATGAAAATCCATATCCTCCTGCCTTCGGCTTAAACTAACACCAGTCCTGGGTCAGTCAGTTAAGTACCACACATGATAAACCCTTGGGCGATCATGTATCTTTCGATATATATAACTGACATGGCAGAAGATTTTTCCCGCAGTAGGTTGCCATTTCTTTCTGTGGTAGACTGGTTGCCAACCAAGGCTAAAGAACTCAGTCTCTCCTGCTATTCAACCCATATACGGGGGAAAGAGATGGATTCATGCATTTCCCAAGTGCATAAGGGAATATAACGAACCTGATTGCAATTCGAACTCGGCTCTCCGAGTTTGAATTCCAAGCAGATATCCATTACACCACAATAAAATACATCCGGTAACAAGGCCTCTGATTGGGAGACTGGAGCTTTTGAGAAGCGTGGAACCACCTCTTAATTGCTGGTGCTCTCTCAGGTCCACCATGACTTGGGGTGGCAGCACCAGTTAGGGTCCTAGCTATGGGCAAATAATGAAACCCTAAACAAAAACAAAACATTATGAAAGTATAAACATACATTTTTATAGTAAAAATACCAGCGATTTATTTTTATATAAAAAATTACCAACAATACATTTTATCTGGAGTAGTTGAAGGCATACAGTTGCGTTCAAAATGTTTAGATTTCGGCATTAAATAACCCCTAGAGGTGTTGATATACCGCTAAAAAACAATCAACCAACATGAAAAACTATTTCATGACATTAATTCATATATCATACAATTTTTTTAAAGAAATCAAACTGTATTCTAAAATATTGCCACAACAAAACTACAATGTAAAACACACCTATCACTGCCTCTAGTAATCACGTCCATATAAACATGTATATGCACAAAAGCTGAGTATCATCTACCATGTATTCAACTGCGGAAGCAGAATAACATGTATCATATTTTTATTACTTCAAAGCTCCCAAGAAAATTATATTTCGGCATTAAATTACCCATTAGGAGTTGATATGTCGTTAAATAAATCTATTCCAAAATTTAACTTCAACAAAGCTACAATATAAAACACATCTAACACCGCTTTTAGTAATGTACAGACAAACATTTATATACACAAAATCTGAGTATCATCTACCATGTATTCAATTGTGAAAGCAGAATAACATACATCATAGTTTTATTACTTCCAAGCTCCAAAGAAATTATATTTCAGCATTAACTGATTCATTAGTTGATATGCCGTCTAACAAATCAATCAACCAACCAATTAAATTGATGCCTTTTTATATATTGTAGTCCCTTTGCTTAAAGTTTGTACTTTTCAACATATTTCCGTTATTTTTTTTTTTAAGCGTTTCACCCCAAGCAAGGCGGAAAGCCACTAGGACGCAAGGGGTTACAGAAAATTTGGAACAAGATCAGATAGGAGTGATAGAAGAAAGGATGAGGAGAAGAGTAGTGGATAGATCAAGGCAACTGGACATACAGAGGCCAGTGAGAGAGAGAGAGAGAGAGAGAGAGAGAGAGAGAGAGAGAGAGAGAGAGAGTACTGGAAACCCCTTCCTAAACAAGAAACAAGGCGTAAGCCTCTACTCATGTCCAAAAGAAGGGAGAGGAGTGTTGACCGGGCGGTAGGAAAGCCTACCTACTATTCCGAAATGATTCTTTATATTTTCGTCCGCAGTTCTTAGTTTCTGAATACTTCAGTCTATTTCTGTACTTATCCTTTCTTGGTTCCTGTGTCCATGCCTTTGGTGGCTGGCGAGACCGACCCTTTCATGGAACTTTCATTCACACAAGTTACATCTGAACTTTGGAACTAGACGTAGTCAGAGTTGCCGAACATTCTGTCCTCGACGCTGTTTGTTGTCTATGTTTCAGCGTCATTGTTGTCAAACAAAATAATTTGAGAGGTCAATGTAATCTTGATAAACTTCCCGCTATGATACCTAGGCTTTATGAATTTAAACGCAGTACAAGGTTGGCGGCAAGGTCTCATTATTTTAGAGTAGAAATGACTAGATGTAACCGTAAGTTCTATGCTAACTGTTTCTTTATATTTTCATCGTAATTGTTCTAATGAGCTTTCCTCTTTGGATCCTATTTATGAATTTAAACGCAGTACTAGATTGGCGGCAAGGTCTCATCATTTTGCAGCTGAAACGGCTAGATGTAACCGTAAGTTTTATGCTGAAAGTTTCTTTTATTGCCCTTCTTGCATGTGGAACTTTCTTCCGGCTTCTTGCTTCCTAAGTTTGATCTTCATCATACGATGTCAAACGTTATCTTCTGTCTTCTTAATTCTTGTTCTTTTATTGAGCTCTCTAATTAATAGACATTTTTCTGATATTTTTAACACTCAGTAAACTTGGTGGCGTCATTGCCTTACTTTGGTGGGGTGTGTGAAATGATTTTAAAAATGTCTGCTTCCAGAATGAACGTTTTGTTTTTAGTTCTTGTCAGTTTTGCAGGAGTTATTGTCCATCTGAAAAGTCTGTTTCAATAGATTTGTATATAGTAAACGTTTATCCACTGTATCCCAATATGAGTAGATAGGCGACTATCGCCCGGCTCACGCTCCTCTCCACTCTTTTGAATAGAAGTAAAGGTTTATCCCTTGTTTCTTGTTCAGGATTGGGTTTCCGGTTCCTTCTAAAGTCTACTTCAATTCTATACTTCTAACATATCCGTTTGAAATTTGAAATTTTATTTACTAATTATTTTCTCCTCAATATGAGTGGATAAGCGACTATCGCCCGGCTCACACTCCTCCCCACTCTTTTGAATAGGAGTAGAGGTTTATCCCTTGTTTCTTGTTCAGGATTGGGTTTCCGAATCCTTTTAATGTCTACTTCAACTCTATACTTCTAACATCTCCGTTTGAACTCTGACATTTTATTTATTAACTATTTTCTCCTCAATATGAGTAGATAGGCGACTATCGGCTGGCTCACTCTCCTCTTCACTCTTTTGAATAGGAGTAGAGGTTTATCCCTTGTTTCTTGTTCAGGATTAGGTTTTCGATTCCTTCTAAAATATACTAAAATCTACTTCAACTCTACTTCTAACGTCTCCAAGTAGGAGTAGAGGTCTATCTTCTGTTTAGGATTGGGTTTGTGGTCCCTTCTAAAGTTTACTGTAGCTCTATACTCTTAATTCTTGTCCTTTCCTATGCTAATATAACTTCACACATTATCCTTCTACCTTGAGTGGCTCTTGGGTACCTGTATTGGGTGAATATTAGTAAAAAAAATCCTTCAAAGGTGAAATTCTACAAAAATTGTGTGTACATATGTTTTAGGAAACCTTCATGCACAAACACATGCATATGCACGCTTGGAGCACACGTGAGTACCTGTGTGCAGTAGTGTTTATATTTCTGACCTGTGACATGTTTTTATCTGTCAAGCAAGGTGTACACATTATTTGCGCAAAGTAGTCTTTTTACTGACCGACATTTTGTATCTTTGTAACTCCGCCCGTCTCTATGCGAAATATCCTTTTGTTACTTACCTACTTTTTCTCTCTCACAGACTCTCTCGTTCTGTATTATTCCTACTCCCCCCATTCTTGCTCTCTTGTCCCCCTTATGGCGTGAAGCGTTTGATTGTCTTATGATCTGGTCGTCTGTTATTTTCTTAATCTTCTTCTGCGCTTTTAGAATTATGGAAGATCGTCTGCAGTGGAAGAAATGAAAGAATGTTAAAAATTGGCTGCCTGATATTATTAAGCTAATTGTGCATTTACTACAGCTTTTATTGTTTTTTTAATCTTTTTCTTTTTTCACGTAATGTAATTTTCTTTGTTTTTAATATTAAGTTTGCAGTTGATTTTCATTCTCATTCCGTTTTCTTTTTACATTTACCATCATTTTCTTTCTTTCTTTGTTTCTTTCAGCCTTTCTTTCTTTTTCTTTCTTTCTTTCTTTCTTTCAGCCTTTCTTTCTTTCTTTCAGCCTTTCTTTCTTTCAGCCTTTCTTTCAGTCTTTCTTTCAGCCTTTCTTTCTTTTAGGCTTTCTTTTTCAGCCTTTCTTTCAGCCTTTTTTCAGTCTTTCTTTCTTTCTTTTTTCTTTCTTTCTTTCTTTCTTTTTTCTTTCTTTCTTTCTTTCAGACTTTCTTTCTTTCTTTCAGTCTTTCTTTCAGGCTTTCTTTTTCAGCCTTTCATTCAGTCTTTCTTTCAGCCTTTCTTTCTTTGTAAATCTTTGTTTCAAATTTTCCTGTTTTTATATTCTGTTTTTTATTCTTTTTTTCTCTTTGTTCATAATTCTTTTCTTTGTTTCTTTTTCTTCTCATCAGTGATTACTCTTTTCTTCCTCTCTTTTTCATTTTTTTTATGACTCTTTTCTTTCTTTTTTCTAACTTTCTTCATAACTCCTTTCTCTCTCTTCTTCTTCATTAATACCTTTTTTCTTCCTCTCTTTTTCCTTCTTTTCATTCACGACTCTTAGTTCTTTCTTCCTTTTTCACCGTTTTCACTTCTTATTTATTCCTCTTTCTTATTCATTCATTTTTCTTCTTCCTTTCATTTCCTTAAATTTCTCTTCGCGTTTCTTTTTTTTTGGACTTTTCCCCATTGATATATCCTGGGAAGGGATATATTTGTTCGAAGTAGCAAAGTGGTTGTTGACTATTGTAACCGGGTAGGACAATCTAGCAGGTAACCGTCATCGACTGGTCCTCGTCGTAGTGGTAGACAATAGGCGTAGGCAATAGGCGTAGGCATTAGGCGTCGTCCCTGTACCTCCACATCAGTCTGTATTTATGGCTGACACCAGCCAATCATAATATTGTGAGGGGGAACCCAGGTGTATGCATATTCATTACATCACTCATGAACTACCATTTTGTCTTTTCCTTCCGTTTCCCCTTTTAATATCCATCTTTTCTGGGTCTTTCACACCTTCTTTCTTCTTTATTTCCTTCTCTGTGTGTGTGTGTGTGTGTGTTTTGCTATCTCTCCTAATCCCTGTTCTGCCTTTCATTTTCACAAACTCATTAGATACATCCCACACTGTTATCTTCCGTCATGATTATCTTCAATTGGTCCTGTGAGTGTCAAACTTTCTAAGACCTCTTTGACTAACAGACACATTATATTGAAACACCAGTTCCCATATGATCACCAAAGTTAAGCAACATTGTGCTTAGTCACTTCCTAGATGGGTTACTGCTTGGAAATACCAGGTGCTGTAAGCTTGGATGTGCAGGTGGTGTAATGGATAACGGCTTGGAATGAGCTGAGTTCGAATTGGGTTCGTTATTTTCATTTGTGTGCAAATACTCCTGGGAAAGGTATGAATCCACCTTTTCTCCTCCCACCTATGGGTTAAATAGTATGACTTCTATCAGAAAAATCCTTATCATCTCCAAGAGATTCTTACAATCCAAAAGTATGTTTCAGCTTTAAATAACCATAAAAGATTGGTAAACCATAACAAACAAATCAAACAAACCAAAAAAAAAAATTGACTTTAACCTGCTCATGTAATGGCCGGGTACATGCAGCATTTATCAGACCTCATTGATGGCTTATGTCCACATCACGTTGAAACACTTGTTCTCATATGGTAACCGAAATTAATTAATGTCAAATGTGTTCTGTCATCATCATCTTGCAGCCTCAGCCGAGATTGAACTCACCAATACTTTGATTGGTGTAGTTCATAATCTTGTCAAATAGCTGAATTCTTGATGCTTCGCTAGGGCTATCAAGGGTGTTTTTATCGTGACACCAACACTAAATGGATTGCCAACCAAGGCTCAGAGAGACTCCATTCACCCTCCTCTAAGAGCAGGTTTTGAATTCAGAGTTTTCCTTCTCCTAGACCAGTTGCCATCCAAAGCTATAGAACCCAGTCTGTCCTGCTATTTACCCATAGCTGGAGGGAGAAGAAAGAGGATTCACACCTTTCCCAAGGGTATTAGCACGTAAGTGAATGTAATGGATTCGACTGGAATTTGAACTCGGCTCTCCGATTCCTCAATCCAAGCTGCTATCTATTACTCCACCGTGCCTCCTATATGTGTTCTGTACTTAGATGGGTAACCCCTTTGGAATACCTGGTCATGTAAGATTGGATGTGTGGGTGATGTAATGGATAATGGCTCGGAATTGGAAATTGGAGAACTGTGTTCCAATTCTGGTTGGGTTCGTTATATTCACTTACATACAAACACCCTTCAGAAATGTATGAGTTCATCTCTTCTCCCTCCAGCTATGGGTTAATTAATAGGACTTGTATCAGTAAATAATTATTATCTAAAAAAAAACAACAAACGGAAAAGATTTTCTATCTTTAAATAACCTGTAAAAGGTTGATAAGCCATAAAAATTAGTCAATAATTTAATCTCTTAATACTTAACCTAGTTTCAGCAAGGTATCTTTCTCTTAATATTAATACTTTAGCCCCATTGAGTAACAGCAAAGGAATATTATTTCTATGTTTATTTCCCACATGTTTATTTTCCATATGATTATTTCCTACATGTTTATTTTGACATGTATATTTCCCACATGTTTATTTCCCACATGTTGGTTCAATTCAAAATATTTTTCTTTGCATATGTGATTTAATATTTTCTAAATAAAATATTTAAAATTAAATTAATTTTTTTTTTTTTTTTTTTTTTTTTTTTTTTACAGCCAGAGACCAATGGACAGGCTTTTTCCTTTCCTGGCACAGACAGGATCAACCGTGTTCTCTATCGGATCTTGTCATTGGGTAGACCTCTCAATGCAGATGACCCAAGCGATCAGCCTCCTCCTCCGCCATAACTTGAACAGAAAACTGAAAAAAAAATATGAAAATCGCTAGACTTGAATATCGCTAGACTTGAATGGAAAAAAAAAAAAAAAGAAAATGATAACGAAAGGAAAATGATGGAAATTAACGAACGAGAAATTAAAGAAAATAAAAAAGATGGAATGTTAAAGAAATGGAATTTTGCAATACAATTTTAATCTTTTTATTTAATTTTTTTTTCTTTGTTTTTGATTTTGGAAACACGGT
This sequence comes from Acanthosepion pharaonis, assembly GCA_903632075.3. NCBI lineage: Eukaryota > Metazoa > Mollusca > Cephalopoda > Sepiida > Sepiidae > Acanthosepion > Acanthosepion pharaonis. Next base: position 1,778,089 of record CAHIKZ030000547.1, read on the forward strand.
TTTAGAAAGGGAAGCATAAAGAGAAAAGATACAAGAAATAACGAAGGAAAAACGAAGGAAAAACAATGAAGGAATAAAGGAAAGAAGAATGATGAAAAAGAAAAAAATGTAAAAGATAAACCAAGAAGGAATTAAGAAAACAACATGACTATCACCTCTGTACAGATGTGCTTAAAATCAGCTGTCTTTAAATGGAAACCAATCCAAGAATGTAAACACTGTAAGTCAACTTCAAAGCATTGAGAAATGTTCAAAGAATTTCTCTTCATTTCTTGACAGGAAAAAATCTTGGAAATATTCTAATTTCAATTTGACTCTTTTGAGTAACGATAATAAAAGTGCATAGAACTGACAGTGTGATTTTCTTTTTGAATAGACACTAAAATTACAAATTTAAACTTCATTCCTCCCTCCTCTCTGGTCTGGCATCATTTCAGAAAAGACTAACCGAACCAATAAATGCAGTCTGAGATACGTCACATTGTATTCGGAGTGACATCTCCCAAAATATCCAGCGAGGTATAAATGAGTAAAGTGGTTACATCTAATTCACTTTTATTATCGAATAATACAATGCTAAGAACATTACTTGAATCGTTTGGGGGTGAAAACTAATAAAATCAGAACAGATGTCAGTGAGCTTGTTGGTTTGCCACTGCAAGCTGGGGAGTGGGATATAAAAAGATAGACAAAGAATGGAAGGAAAAAATAAAAAAATCGACAGATAGGAAGAAGTAAATGTTAAAAGTATATTGAACTAAATGTAAGTATATAGGATAACGATTTATAAATTTTTATATATCAAGAACAGTTTTGGAGGAAAGATGAATGGCAATATGGGAAAAGTTTTCATGTGACGTGTTTTCTCCCTTAGGGCCCAAACACATCACATAAAAACTTTTTCCAGATAAGTATATAAAAAAGTAAATAGATGAAGGGAAGATGAAAAAAAAAATTTTTTTTTTCTTTTTTATGATAGGAAAAAAATGAAAGAGAAAAAAAAAATTATTTGCTGTCATAAAAAAGGTGATAAAATTCCAATTTTTTTTTCTCATTCATTCGCTTATTCATTTCTAAAAAGTTTTTTTCCGTGCTTTCATTCAAACAACAACAACAATAAGTAGAATAAAAAAAAATGAGACACACAATCGTGGGGCCGAAGTGGGACAGAATTAAGGTTATTGGCAAGTGTCATGTCCAAAACTGAGAAGTAAAAATAATAAGTGATTTTTTTTTCCTTATTCATTCACTCATTCCTTCATTTGATATTTTTTTTGTTCTTTCATTCAAACAACAGCAAAAATGAAAAGTAGATTAAACAAAATGAGACACACAATCATGGGGCAAAGTGGGACATAGTTAAGGTAATAGGCAAGCAAGGAGGTAATATTTGACAATTGTTATAAAAGTTAAAACTATTATGAGTTTTTGGGTTGATTACTGAGGCTAAAAAACGAGGAAGAGCTAATGTTCGTTATGAACTAAAAAACCTCTAATTAATTTCCTTCTTGTACATAACAACATATATATATATATATATATATATATACATATATATATATATATACATATATATATATTTGAAAGAATTAGTATGACATTTGACAAACATTTTTGTGACACGTTTCATTTATTAAGATGTGTCACAAAAACTATTTCAAATTTGTCATACTTTTTTCTCAAATACTGTTAATTGATATATAAATTAATATAAAATTCTATATTGTTATGTCTTATTGTTGAAGCTTAAATAAGCATGGAATAATACAACACAAAATGTACGTTAACAAAATGTATTGAAACAAAGAATAGGTACACAATATTTACAGTTAGTTTGGTATATTCTTGGGAAGACTGTTCCTGCATAATGGGTTGACTAAATGCAGTCGGGCAGAGTCTCTGGATTCAATTT
>CAHIKZ030000547.1:1785000-1807500 GCA_903632075.3 Acanthosepion pharaonis
CTATGGGTTAAATAGAATCAGTAAAATCATTGTTATCTCCAAGAGATTCTTACAATCTTCAAAATATTTTCTGGCTTTAAATAACCATCAAAAGGTTGATAAGCCATAAAAAACAAATCAATCAGTCATTATCCTCTTGATGTCTTGATGTGTGTCATTGTCAGTCCTAATATGACTTTTCTTAGATTTTCTGCTACAAAGGCAGTCTGTAGGCTAGTGACTCAGATGTTATCTGTGCCTCCAGGAAGATGGTTACATACATAAACAGTAGGATAAGAAAATAAGTACAAAAGATGAGGATGTTAGTCTAGGGAAAAAATTTAAAAAATTAGACTTTAGCTAGGAGAAAGGACAATAAAAGACCAGGTTTCAGGAAGACAGAAGATGGTGATAATTCCACTAAGATGCAAGGGGTTCCTGGGAGGGAAAGCGAATGAGAAGACTTTAGTGAGGAGAATAGACAATAAAAGAACAGGTTTCAGGAAGACAGAAGATGGTGATAATGCCACTAAGATGCAAGGGGTTACTTAGAGTGAAAGAGAATGAAGAGACTTTAATGAGGAGAATGGACAATAAAAGAATAGAATTCAGGAAGACAGAAGATGGTGATAATGCCACTAAGATGCAAGGGGTTACTGGGAGTGAAATCAGAAGACTTTAGTGAGGAAAAAAGGTAATAAAAGAACAGGTTTCAAGAAGGCAGAAGATGACGATAATGCCGCTAAGGCGCTAGGGTTACTGAGAGTCAAAGAGAATGAAAAGACTTTAATGATTAGAAAGGACAATAAAATAACAGGTTTCATGGAGACAGAAGATGTTGACAATGCCACTATGATACAAGGGGTTACCGGAGTGAAAGAGAATGAGAAGACTTTAGTGAGGAGAAAGGACAATGAAAGAACAGTTTTCAAGAAGATGGGGATAACGCCACTAATATGCAAGGGGTTACTTAGAGTGAAAGAGAATGAGAAGACTTTAGTGAGGAGAAAGGACAATGAAAGAATAGGAAGACAAAAGATGGTGAAAATATTGAAGTCGCAGTTAAATTTTTCAAGATCATAGGTGGCAGAGAAGCTGGAAACTGAGAGAGCGTTCATGAAGCAAGAAGTGTGAGAAAAGAATAAAACTCACTGTTGCATCTCTTTCAAAAGTAAAATGATGAGACCTAATTGCCAATCAAGTAAAAGACATGAATTTATGTGGTTAAGACACCAAAGAGGAATAGTCATGAGATTATTTATAGAAAAAATCTGAGAGAAGCCATGTCTCGGCAGTGGTTATATCGATCATTTTATTTGTTGCAGAGAATTTTTGTAGAATTGGTCCTGCACTCGTATTATGGTAGTTAAAGGTAATTATGTGTTTTATTGTTAGATAGATTTGCTTTGAAATCTTTTGCTTGAAGGGGTGTGTATCAAAATAAACTTGTAGTCAAGTGTATGTACAACTAAAAATGCTTCTATGAGGGTTCCTTTGTGAGATAAGTAAGGCAGAGGCTGAAAAAGAGGGGGATTGTCTGGAAAGAAAGACAGAAAGAAAGAAAAAAAGAAAGAAGGAAAGAAAGAAAGAGGTGATCTTGGATGAGTGAAACAGATATATAGAGACAGATGGCCTAGGATATCAGACAGACAAAGAGAGAGAGAGATAGAAAGAGAGAGAGATGGTCTAGGATGAGTGAGAAAGAAGAAGATAGAGAAATGATCCTGTGTGAATATGACAGATACGAAATGGTGAGTGACATGGCGAGAGAGAGAGAGAGAGAGAGAGAGAGAGAGAGAGAGAGAGAGAGAGAGATGGCCTTGAATGAGTGAAACTTTCTTAGGTGAAAGAAATAAAAAAAGTGAGAGAGAGAAGGTCTTGATGAAATGAGAGAGACAGTTATGAGTGAATAAGAAAGAGAGAGATATAGTTATGAGTGAATAAAACAGAGAGAGAGAGCAGAAATTGTGTGAGTGAAAGAGAGAGAGAGAGAGAGAGGGGAGAGTCTTGAGACAGAGAGAGGGTGTGAGAAATGATGTGATTAAAAAGTCCTCCATCTTTGAATGATTTTAACATCCAAGTTTTTTTGCTTTTTTAGTATTTGTATTTTCTCACAATTTCTTAAAAGTCTCTAGTAATCGATTTTACCTTATTGACACACACACACATGCACACACACATGAGCGCAAACACACACATGCATACACAGAGACTCCAGTACCCCTTTATTCATCTATTAGAAAACAAAGTCACGATGCAAAGTTTAATGCATTTTAACCTTTTCTCTCTACACCAATTATTAAGTCATTTCTTGCCCCTAAAATTTGACCCACCTGCGACTATTTTAAAAATGTGTGTAAGATCAGGTAATTTTTCAAATGGAGAAAAAAAAAAAAAACGCAGAAAGGCAAGCAATTTTTTTTTATTCATTTGGGCTCACAATATTTTTTATGGTCAATGTCTTTTTTTTTGATTATTTTTTCATTGACAGGGTTTTGGCAAAATTAAATTTTTCTTGGCATTTTAAAAAAACTAACTTGCAGGGTTATTCTTTAGCAAAGGTCGAGCGAGAAAATATCGCAAATTCCATTTTTGATATGAATATAGCTTTAATATTAATACAATATTAATATCAATGAAAAGCATCACATTTGATTACCTTGTGATATCAATCGTAAAAACCAGCATCTTTCAAGTCCATCCCAATCACAAACAACTAATTGGACACTGTGATCACCAGCAAAAAGAAACAAAAGCAAAAAAAAAAAAAAACAAGGAAACAAGAACATTAAAAAAAGAAACATAAATAAAAATAAATAAAATAAAAAATAAATATAAATAAATAAATCTATAAAATAAATAAATAAAAAAATAAACACGAAAAAATAAAATAAAATAAAAAGATGCAATTCCAAAAATAAATTTCTGATGTTTCATCAGTTGGTTACATTTTAGAAAGTGAATGGGTCTGAGAAATTTTCAGCACCCCCATCACATGTCCTCCCTGTTGGGCATAGTTATTTTTTATATATGTTTTTTCTTTCTTTTTATTAAAACTGCTGTTGTGATACTGGATATTATTACTGAAGATTTTATGCATTAGGAATTTCTTTGTCATTATTATTGATTGGATATACTAGTAAAATAATTAAAAGAAAGAATGGCTGTTAGTTGGCTTTCAAACTCAATTCAGTACAGCACTAATCTATCCAGGCTGGTTCTCAAGGATAAACGATATGTCTTCAAATCATGACCATAGTCAGTGTTTGAGTTCAGTATAGCTGTCCTATTCAGAATGATGCTACAAAGGATAAAATTTAAAATCTTTTCCTGACTGTGGTCAGTGTATGAGCTGAGATCAAAAGCAAAAATATTGAATACTAATTTTCACAGCAGTGTAAGGTTGCTGCTACACAATCTTTCTGACTCCGTAACAGTATATTCTAACTCTATTGGTCTTAATAGCGAACACAATCTTTCGGTATCTATAACTTTTGATTTTAATAGCCTACAAGGGTGGCCTTTCAAAAATTTCTCTTGCACAAAAGGAATCAAATGTTTGGTATTATTGGAATGTCAGGGGAAAGGTTTAATCTTGCCATAACTCTCCATGCTACTCTCATGAAGAATTATTTATACAAACCAGCAAACAGTTCTATGACTATTCCATTTCATTTTTTAACCATTTTTTGGTTCAAATCTCTTAAGAGCAGAAGTCCAAGGTTCATGAAACAAAAATTGGTATAAACCAAAAGCCCTTTTTTTTCTGGGTGTCCATTTTCTTTTCTGTCCAATATGAAAATATCAATAGAAAATTTAATAATTATTTTTTAATTAACAAAAAAAAAAAAAACCTCCAAAAAAACTTAGAAAAAAAAAATCTTCTCAAAAAAGACAAAAAAAAAAAAAAGAGAGGAAGTTTTCATATTTGTTTTTCTATCTTTTCTTAAACTGCTTAAAAAAAAAACATGTGAATATTGCTCTGTGTCTCCTATAGCAACAGCATCAACAAACAAAAGCACCCCCAAAAGCACAAACATCTCAGGTGTATATCTTTCAAAATAATCATCAAAACCCAATATAATAACAAAATTTCAATTTTAACATGAACTGCAAGAAAGCCAAAAAAAAAAAAAAAAACATAAAAAAAGTGGGGTGGTTAAAAGAAAACATTGTGATAATTTCCAGAAATTAAGATCTTTTTCATTTACACTGGCCTGTAGAATTCATAAAGGCTATCAAAATTAACCTTACAATTTTTTTTTTTTTCAAAACCAGAGGATGTTTGTAGAAACATAATTTCCTGGTAATTAACCACCTTCACCGCAAAATGAATGATTATTTAATATTTGCTCTCCATGTTTAAGAATTACCTGGAATGTTTAAAAAAAGAAAATATTAAAAAAAAATTGATGCCTAGCAATATGGTTACAACTAAACATTGACCAAAAGGGGTGAGCTAGTAAAAACATCTAAACAAAAATGTGATTCTTTTTCCTTTTTTTTGCAATTAAATATATATATATATATATATATATATATATATATATATATATATATGCACTTATAGATTTTTTTCTCTGAAATGTTTTTTCTAAAAAATGAAAAATTAAAAAAAAAATAATAACAAAAATCTGGAGATAAAAACTGACCTTTAAATCCGAGCAAGACTTCCCTGTCTATGCATCACCCATTTGACTTTAAAACAGCCAGCCAGCCAAACAAAACCACGTATAAGTCTTTTTTTCTTACCCAGTATACTTAATTCCCATTTGTCTTTCCCCATTTGCATAAATAAATGCACATAATGGAGGCAGAGTTGTAATATAATGGACACTGTGACCAGAAATAATCATATTTTTTTTTCATATTAAGCAAATCAGGATGATCATCATGGTGTAAAGGATAACAAGTTGGAATGGGAAATCAGCGAGCTGAGTTCAAATTCCAGTCGGCTTTGTTACATTAGCTTATGCACAAATAAGGTATGAATCCATCTCTTCTCTCTCCCACTATGGCTTAAATAGCAGACTGGGTTCTATACCCTTGGGTGGCAACCAGTATACCGCAGAAAGATTTGGCAACCTACTGCGGGAAAAGCTTCAAATGCTCTCTTCCAACATGCTTCGAACCAGCAAGGAAGAGTATGCTCATAGAATTAACCTCAGAATAATATATCATGTTTTCAACAATACAGAGTACATAATATAGAAAACTCTAAATCACAAATTAAAGAAAAAAAGATTGTTTAATTAAATTTTCTAAAAGTTGATGGGCTGGGTTAATTCATTGTAGATTAAAATAGATTAGAATAAATCTGTTATTATGACATGATTTTTTAAAGTTTAAAATAAAAAAAATCTCTTTTTAATTTGTAATCTGTGTTAGTCATCTCGGATTTCCAAAAATGGATTGTCCCATCAGGTGTTTACAGACCCTAATACCAAAATGCTTATAGTATTAAAATTTTGTAAAATATTGTCGTACTGCTGAAAAAAAAAATCATATATCAGGCAATTTCTGTTAGAATACATATTACCCTTGGGAGTCTGTGCCACAGGGCAGTGGTTCATGGAAAGAAGCTATTTGAATTGAACTTATTTCTCGCTGATGGAATTCAGTAGGATTGTGGAGAGTTTGCTACTATGTAAGTAGCATGGCGGGTTCTAGCCGTGAAGGTTAGTCCTGGTGGAACCAAGGAATGTAGTTCAAGCACTTTCTATGGTAGTAGCAATAGAGCAGTGAGAGACTCGTCACATCCCGCCTGTGAGAAAAAGGTTGGAGGGTGAAAAATAATTCTCCGAGAAGGGCTCGGAGATGCTTTTGAACTCAAGGCCTCAAAAAGATGATACTGAGGAAACTAATGGGTCTATACTGGAAAGGCGGGGGTTGATCGATCGGTCGCCCATGCTCTTAAAAAATTGGCATATGTTTGCCAGGTATGAATCCACTTCTCCTCACCCCAGCTATGAGTTAATTCATAGGATTTGTATCAGTAAAATCATTATTATCTCAAAAGAAAATTCATACAATCTAAAAATATTTTTTGGCTTTAAATGATCTGTAAGAGGTTGATAAACTGTAAAAAATAACTCAATCTATAATAATATGATTATTTCTGGTCCTGGTGCCTATTGTATAACTTCAAAAAAATGCACAAAAGCTGTAAGAAAGGAATCTCTGCAAAGAACACAGAATTAGTTTTTCTTTTTCTTTTCTGTGTTTTATCCTAAATATGATTTATTTCTTTATATTTAATTGGCTTGTTAATCAGGCTTTTTAAAATGTTTGTTTATTTATTTATATTTGTTTGATTTTGTTGATAAAAATATAAAAAAATTGCTGTTAAATATAAAGTTAGGCACTTTTAATGAAAATCTGCTGTTTAATAAAAAGTTAGGCACTTTTAATGAAAATCTGCTGTTTAATAAAGAGTTAAGCACTTTTAATGAAAATCTGCTGTTTAATAAAGAGTTAGGCACTTTTAATAAAAATCCATTGTTTAAAAAAAGAGTTAGACACTTTTAATGAAAATCTGCTGTTTGATAAAGAGTTAGGCACTTTTAGTAATTGCTGAAGGATCCTGTATCCCATTCAAGTCAGATGGGCACTGTAGCAGCAGTTTCTGTGTCTAGGGTAAGATAGTCTGATGAAATCCATCATCCTTCAGGTTGATGTTGAACATATATTTGTCTTACTCATAGTTCAGTTGCCCTATCAAGGCTAAAGAGCCCAGTCTACCCTATTATTTATGGGGTTTTGAAATCAATTTTTTTTCTTCTCCTAGAATGGTTGCCCTAGCAAGGTTAAAGAGTTCAGTCAGCCCAATTACTTAACCCATAGCTGGAGGAAGATATATTTATTCCTTTCCCAAGGCCACTAGTGTTAATTCAACATAACAGTCTGTCAGAACTTGAACTCAGCATGCCAATTCTACATCTATCTATCTATCTATCTATCTATCTATCTATCTATCTATCTATATATATATATATGGATATATTATATATATATATATATATATGGATATATTATATATATATATATATATATATATATATATATATATATATATATATGCATGTGTGTGTGTATTTAGGCAGTAAATGTTCTTTGAGGCAAATGTTATTAAAGACAACAGACATTTTGTGTCTATTAATTTTATTGATTGACTTTTTAAATTTATGAATACTTTTTCTCAGATCAGGAGGAAATTCCATTAGAAATTGTCCAAAGTTCATTTCAGAAGGAATATTCCATCAGAAATCATTAGAGTAGGTAGAGACAAATGGTCAGTTTTATAGAACTAGTGATTGTTTTGGTGCAGGTAAGATTTGATGTGTGTATGTGTGTTTCTGTTTATATAGATTTAAGGATTCAAGCTCTTAAATTATAACTTTTTATTTATAGATGGTTCTGTTGTATGAGTATTGCTTCAAGCCTCAAGAGTCTGTTTTTACTATTTGATTTTACTAGCATTTTGTTATTGTTTTTGAGTAGCTGTTGACACAAAATGTCTGTTGTATTTATTTATATATATATATATATATATATATATATATATATATATATATATATATGAAGAGGTTGATTCATGTATATTTTCTACAACAAGGGATGCTGTTTAACCCCTAAACTTTGATGATATAAATTCTCCAAGGACTTGTTCTTATAACAAATATAAACATTCTTTTTCTTTTTTTATGTGCTGCATCCCTTCAGGACATAGGCGATCATGGCTCTCTACTTCCTCCTATCCCTTGTAGTTCTCATTAAGCTTTGTCTTTTTGGTCTATGGTATCCATAGCATCTTTCTGTAGAACCATACCTCTGTTGCCTCGAGTCTCTTCTTCATCTTCGATGAGATCGTTCAAGATTCGCTGTCGTAAAGGGGGACAGATATCACGTAGCAAAGCAAAGCATAAAAGAATTTCAAAGAAATTTCAGAAAATGAAATGAGTAGGGCGAGGGTTACATATATAAAAAAATTTGCAAAGATTTTTTTAAAAAAGAAACATTTAAAAAATAATTTAATTCATGAATTTTGAGTACGTCCTGAAGGTTTCACTAAAATTCAACAATTATTTGATTTTTGTAAGAATTTAAAAAACAATATGTTTTTAACTAAAAAAAACAAAACTCACTTAAATTTTCTGTACAAATTTAAGGTCCTGCATTGATGCCAGAAAAAAAGTTTTAACTAAAATTTTCAAGTTTATAAGAAATGATAAAAAAAACTATATAAAAAATCCTTTGGTGTTTCCTCTTAATAACACAAAGATTTTAACAATAAAATCTTGTTTTTATTAAGTTTGGGGTATCTTTTCTTTAAGTCTCCTCTTTTCTATTGAATATTTTGAAAGTACCTACCAAGGCTAGAAAACCCAGTCTATTTAATCCAGTAGTTCCCAAACTTTTTTTCTCTGGGCCGCATTTTCGGAACAAAAATTTGCTCGCACCTCACCAACTTTTATGTGATAAAAAGTAAATTTAAAAATAAATTAAAAAAAAAAAAACAGAGAGAGGGTTAAAGGGAGATAAAGTCAGAACATTATCATTGATAACGCTCTCCTCCAATTTGCGGACCCTATATTCTTAATATTTGATATATTGCAGAAATATCACAATGATAAAATCGGTCAATAGTTATTTAGAACTATTTCTACTGGGACTGATGCATGCAATTACAAGTAATCTATAATAATATTTTAAATTTTGAACTCATATTTATTTTTGGCATATGAATTTTTTGAAACTGTTTCTAAATCTTTGATTGTCTTTCAATCATTCCGCTTCACCTGCTATCCTCTCCTGCTGCACTTATGAGGTGTGCTGCACTATTTGGTAACCACTGATTTAACCCAAAAGTGGGGACAGAGAGAACAGATAAAATCATAACTTTCTCAAGAGCAGTTGTGTAAAAGTGAAGGCTACAGCCTTGACTGGAATTTTAGACTCGCCATACCGATTTCAGTTCTTTTGTTGATAACTACACATCTTAGAACTGTCATTTAGAATGAATCCAGATTAAAAACATTAAAATTCCAAATTTATTATCATTTCCTCTTTCTTCCTACGTTACTTGTGGAATAAATCATTTGCTGTTTTCAAATTTGCTCTAGTTTCAATTTTGCATTTATTCATCCTTGCATTAAATACTGTTGTCATATATGGCCTGGTGCTCCTGCTGTTCATCTTGAGGTCCTCGACAACATTCAGAGACAGATATGCAATGTGATAGATCCTGATTTGGCATCTCGTCTACAGTCACTTTCTCACAGACATGCTGTGGCTTCCCTCTGTCTTTTCTACAAGTATTTTTGTGGCAACTGCTCTGACAAGCTAGATTCACTGGTTCCCAAACTGCATGAATATAAGCATCTTGGTCCCACCCTTTTACTGTTGAAACAGTTAAATGTAACTGCCTCTTCTACTCCAACAGCTTCTTCTCTCGCACTTCCCAACAGTGGAACTCCCTTCCTCTTACTTGCTTCCCTGATAGCTATAATCTTCAAATATTCAAATGTAATGTCAATTGACATCTTCTAATACCTTGATTTGATCCCCGTCCTTCTCTTTATCCTTTCCCCAAATACCCCTCTTTAATCTTGTTCGCACACTTGGCAACCCCTTGTGTGCTAGTGGCACTCCCGCCTTGCTTGGGGTGATATATATAAAGGTCAGCTTTTTGTAGGCCAACAATTTTTTTATGTAAGCAATGTGTTGATACTATTCACTTTCTTCTTGGTTTTTTTGTCAAGTATAGGGAGTCTAGACTACCCTGTCATCTAACCGGTATCTAGGGCAGGTTTGCACAATTAAAAAAATGGGTAAGGTTACATTGACTGCAAGAAAATTAGACATGGCGGCAAGAATAAATTTTTCAACCAAAGTCATGAGTATGAGTTATATATATATATATATATATATATATATATATATATATATATATATATATATATATATATATATATAGAACATTGTCTAGCATTAACTTCCATATATGAGGATAGATACTACACAGCAGTTTAATAATCTTTCCTGTGTATCTCTTGCTTCAAGTCTCCTCTTTACCTGTGAGGAAATTGTCCAGCGTTAACTTTTATATAAGAAGATTGATATTACATAGCAGTTCAGTAATCTTTTCTTTGTTTCTGTTGCCTCATGTTTCCTCTTGACCTGTGAGGAAATTGTCCAGCATTAACTTCTGTATAGGAGGATTGATATTACATAGCAATTCAGTAATATAAATAATTCCTGTAAAGGTCTGCATTTTTTGTAGGCCAACGTTTTTTTATGTAAGCAATCCGTCGATAGCATTATCTTCTTTTTTGTCAAGGATAGAGGGTCTAGACTACCCTGTTATCTAACCGATATCTAGGGCAGGTTTGCACAATTTAAAAAAATTGGTAAGGTCAAGTTGATCGCTAGAAAATTAGACATGGTGTCAAGAATAAATTTTTCGACTATATTCCTAAGTATAAGTGAGATAGAAACAGATTTAAAAAAAAAAAATTATTAAGCAAGGCGAGAGTGTCACTAACACGCAAGGGTTTATAGAGAGTGAAAGTAAGAGTAAAGAGAGGTGTTTGAAGATAGGATAAAGATGCGGACAGGGATCAAGATCAAGGCATCAGAAGATGTCGTAAGTGGTGATTAATTAGATACAGAGACAGTTAAATATTGGTTAAATAAAGACACACTCAAAATCCCCCCCCCCCCCAAAAAAAACGAATTTTTAGTATATGGTCAGTCGCCACATTTATTCTGATCAACACAACAAATTGACTAATTTTGCTGTGGTTTCAGTTTTGTATTTAACTTTCAGTCAAAAATTTTTCGTCCTGGGCACTTCGTTGTGGAACACTTCGACGTGGTGTAATGGTAAACAAGCTTGTCTCGCTAGATCAATTACGACTGAATAGTGAGTACGATTCTCACAGAGTGCCCCATACATTCGACCTTGTGCTACATCTAAGCTACGCTTAGAAAGAGAACCCTTTGACATGGTGTAATGGCAAACAAGCTTGTCTCGCTAGATCAATTACGACTGAATAGTGAGTTCGAATCTTACTGGGTGCCTCAAGCATTCGACCTTGTGCTATACTAAGCTACGCTTAGAAAGAGAGCCCTTTGACGTGGTGTAATGGTTAACAAGCTTGACTCGCTAGATCAATTACGACTGAATAGTGAGTTCGATCCTCACTGGGTGCCCATACTTTCAGCTTTGTGCCACATCTAAGCTACGCTTAGAAAATCATTTTGGCACTTCGACCTGGTGTAATGTTTAACAAGCTTGTCTCGCTAGATTACGACTGAATATTGAGTTCGATCCTCACTGGGTGCCCCATACTGTCGGCCTTACGCTTAGAATATCACCATTATGTCGCTCCCCCACCCCCGATTGTTCCTGGGGGATTGGCAAGGACGAGGCGGGGGGGGGGGATTCCCGTCTGAGCAGATGTAGTGTCTGTTCCGTGCTTGAGGCCTTCCAGTCTCCCTTGCGTCCCCCCACTACATTTGCAAAACATCTGTTATGTAGCGGTGGTATGACCGGCTATGACTAGCTTAGACAACTCTGATCAGCTTAGACAAGCTAAGACCAGCGGCCCGAGTGGAAACACTCAGGTCCCCACGTTAAAAACCGACCTTGCGTCACAACCTGACAGAGTGGGAGGTTAAGTTAAATCTCGGACACCTCGTTGTGGTTAGCAAGCTTGTCTCGCGAGAACAATTACGACTGAATAACGAGTTCGATTCTCACGGGGTGCCCCATACTTTCGGCCTTGTGCTACATCCAAGCTATTTTTTTGAAAATTACAATAAATCGTCCTTGAAAATCTGGTGCTTAAATGTCTCTCTTTCAAATTTTATTTCAAATTTGATAAGTCAAACAACTGCGTATATTTTTATTTTCTGCTTATATTTCCTGTTGAGAGGTTGTCCAAATTTTTAAAATCTTCTTGCTTGATCCGTCTTCGGAATCATACATTTTTTCTTCATGAAGATATGTCTGATCCCAAACATTGTTATAAAAAACATTGGTGCTTACTATATCTCCTTCTTTTAATGTTCGCTTCTTTTAACAAGGATATATTAAAAGGATTATTCTGAGAAATAATTACGTATTAAACGCAGTAACTGGGATAATCTACCAATCCCAAATGGGTTTATTAAATCATCACTGGTTAAAGAGTAAAATGTTTGAGTAGATTCCTTGGTATGAGTGAGATAAAACAGAATATATATATATATATATATATATATATATATATATATATATATAGTGAAATCCCCTACCAACTCCCTTTTTCCATCTCTCTCTCTCTCTCTCTCTCTCTCTCTATATATATATATATATATATATATATATATATATATATGATTATCTCAAGTCCTCTTATTATATATATATATATATATATATATATATATATATATATATGTAAGCAAATATATGGATATAGATCCGACAGTATGAAGAAAAATATACGGGGGAATAAAAAAACAAAAAAAATCCTAATATGCAATTATGCTGTTTTAATGTTAATATAATGTCAACGTCGGACGTTTCACAACATCGCCCACGTGACGCCGACATGATCATATTGAAACGGAACGCTGATCTTATAAAAGATTTCAGTTATCTGTTTGGATTGGTATTGCTTTTATGTCCATCGTCTTTTCATGTTGAATTAAATATAGTCTAATGCTAATTATGTTTTATGAATATGTCCTGAAGATGGTCTACTAGACTGAAACGTCCGACGTTGACATTATATTAACATTAAAACAGCATAACTGCATATTAGGATTTTTGTTTGTTTTTTCCGCATATTTTCCTTCATATATATATATATATATATATATATATATATATAGTAAAAAAGGAAGAACAGTAAGATATATAATCCGGTGTTCATATTGATATTTTTATTTTAACAAAACAGTGCTCAATGTAAATTTACAGAGCATAAATATTATAAATTAACTGATTTAAAAATATGGTCTAAATGATTTGATTTCTGTGCATCCTTGGAAACAAATATTATGAATGTATGTGATTTTAAAACTCACTAAATTTCAAAATAAGTTATTCCAAAATTCACTTGAAAATGAAACAGAACTAGTGATTTTAATTTAATTAGTTTCTGTTTTTGAAACATGTTAATTCCTGTGTAGCGATGGAACCATATTTCTAAATCAGTTAATTTATAATATATATATATATATATAGAGAGAGACTACCTCTCTCTCTCACTATATATATATATATATATATATATATATATATATATATATATATATATATATATATATATATGGTTACTCAAATCCGCTTAATAATTTTTATATATATATATATATATATATATATATATCACGATACGACTCTTCATTATGCATTGACACATTAGAACATGTACATGCCCACTACAAAACTGTACATTTTGTTTCAACGTTAAAAATTTTTTTAACGTTTTATCAGGTGGGGAATCATGATGTGACTCTTTATTATGCAGTATTACATTAGAACATGCGCATACCCACTACAAAACTGTACATCCTGCGCATACCCACTACAAAACTGTACATCCTGCGCATACTCACTACAAAACTGTACATCCTGCGCATACCCATTACAAAACTGTACATCCTGCGCATACCCACTACAAAACTGTACATCCTGTTTCAACGTTAAAAAAAATCTTTTTTTGACACTTTATCAGGTGGGGATTCACTGCATAATAAATAAATATATACGACTCTACTTTTGTATTGAGCTCTGTTTTAAATTAAAGTTTTAAACGCTGAAATCTTACTCTTCGGTCTTTTTTTACATTTATATATATATATATATATATATATATATATATATATATATATATATATATATATTAGACTACCCCTGATCCCGTTGGCCCATTTGACAGTTCAGGTTACAAAACATTAAAGTTGATTTCAATATTAAAATATTGTCTGTTTGAAGAAAGTTGAAATAAAGAAATACTTATTATTTGTTTCAAGAAAGCAGAGATATAAAGGAGAGGAGAGAGAGAGAGAGAGAGAGAGAGAGAGAGAGAGGTGAAAAGCCGTAAAAAATGTAACTATTTTTGTCCACAATCCGGATATTAAATTAGCTCACCATCTGAAATGAACCCCTGTTGGTGTCACTGTCAATGTATACACACCATTTCCTTCTCTCCCCGCTTCCTACACGATAATAAATTTACATCTTTCTTTCCCACTCTCTCTATATGACTTCTGGCAAACACAAGATCACAGAGTTTTATAATAATAATAATAATAAATATATATATGTGTGTGTGAGTGTGTCTAATTGAATAAATTACAAACACTATGTCTACTTATTTTTATCATAATCCTTTCATATTCACGAATATTTTTTTGTATATTACAATTCAGTTGTAGTATACGGAAGATATTCGTGAATATGAAAGATTATGATTAAAATGAGCAATTTAATTGTAATATACGGAAAAAGATTTGTGAATATGAAAGGATTATAATAAAAATAAGGAGACATAATGTTTGTGATTTATTCAGTCAGACATGTCTAAAAGAGAATTTTCTGCTTAAATACACACACGCACACGTGCGCGCATATGCACACATACACACACATACATATATATGTATATATATATATATACATATATATTCAAACATATATTGTTAAATATAACAGACAACGAATGTCTATTATGTTTGATCATGGGCCGTTCCAATCTTCATATACTGGCTTTATATTCTGTTTCTATTTTTATCTGTCGAGAAAAATCGTTTTCTTTTTTTACAGAGTCAAAACGATTAATTAGACACAAAGACAGGAAAATATAAGGTGAATAAAATCATGCTTCCCCGAAACTGAATTTTTCATACCCAACCAGTTATCTAATTTATTCTGAACACGCACAAAAAAAAAAAAAAATATACTGTTTTGAAAACTCCTCACTGGTTGCATCCTTCTCCTAGACCGGTTGCTATCCAAGGCTATAGGACCCAGTCTGTCTTTCTATTTAATCCTAACTTGGGGGAGGGGAGCAGAGATGGGTTCATACCTTTTCCCAAGAGTATTAGCACAGAAGTTAATGTAATGATCTCGACTGGAATTCGAACACGGCTTTAAAGACTCCACAGTCTGAGCCACTATCCATTACTCCACAATCCCCCCAATGAAGCATCACCATTCATTAATTTTGCAAATTTGACCTCTTAACTAATTTGACCCCTTGAATTACATTAAAAAAAAAAACAAAACAAAATGGAAGGGCCACTTTAATCGAAGAAAATTAACCACGAACCGCAAGAATAAATTTTTAGAGAAAATTCCTGACTAGTAAGAGATATATACAGGGCGTGGCAAAATGATGTGACACATTTGTAGGTTTAAGAAAAGTGAAATAGAGTAAAGAAAGAAAATTGTGTTTTTATTTTCAAAATATACATATGATACCTTTTTAAAATTAAAATGTACATATGATACCTTTTTAAAATTAAATCAATCAAGTGGTGCCGTTACTTTTTACACACACTGTCGAAGGCGTTCACGAAAGTTGTCCATAACTCGACGGGTCATTTCATGTGGAAAGGCAGCAATTTCTTGGTGAATGGCATCTTTTAATTGTTCAACAGATTGTGGGTGATGAGTATATATCTTTGATTTCACGTATCACCAGAGAAAAAAAATCGCATGCGTTCGAATCATGTGATCGGATGGGCTAACGCTCTTTGCGTTGGTGTTACTGATTCTTTGTTCTTGATAAACATTTCCACAATGAAAGCACGATGCTCTCCCATTCAAATGATGTTGGCAACTAAAAACGAAAGAAACCCTCGCTGCGCCCTTTATATATAGATTGAATAGTGTCGAGAAAATGATTTCTTTTTTTTCTACAGAAAGTTAAAAAGATGAATTAGATACAAAAACAGTTAAATATTGATTAAATAAAGACATGCTTTCACAAAACTGAATTTATCATATACGGTCAGTGGCCAAATTTATACTGATGAAGAAAAAATGTAGACGATTTTGGAAGCCTCTTGCAACCCCAACTGGATACTCTCGCGGACTGCATAGAGACTACCATCTTTATTTTGTGCAGACCTGGCCTATGGGCACGGTGTTTTGTGTAGGCCTTCTCTTGTTGATATTGTAGGTTGATGTGTATATCTAGATTTGGCCTTCTCCTAGACCGGCTGTTAGCCCAGGATATAGAGTTAGTCTATCCTGCTTATCTAGATGATGTCTAGAGCAGGCATGCACAGTTAAAACAAGTGTGAAAGGCCACATCGATTGCAGAAAATTAACCACAGATGACAAGAGTAAATTCTTAGAATATATTCATAAGTATAAGTAAGTTAAAAACACACACACACACGTATATATATATATATATATATATATATATAAAACCCGGTAATTTTAAAAGTTACTCCAAAATTCGCTTGAAGATGAAATGGTACTAATGCTTTTTTAATTTAATTGCAAAATTAAATTCAGGGTTTTTTAGCTTCTATTTTTTGAAACATGGTTGGAACTGTGTAGCGGAAAAAAACATATTTTAAATCAATTAATATATATATATATATATATATATATATATATATATTAAAAAAGAAAGAGAAACCGGAAACGTTTTTTGTTGTAATGTTGATTTTTTTAAAAATATATTATGCTTTATTTTCCATAATTATTTCCAAATATATAAAAAAAAAATGCAATGGAAATACTTCTTCCATTCTCAACGTCACATGCGACATAAGATTTTCTCAATAAACAATTTTAAAAACAAAAATCAATCAGGGCTAAAATCCTTGGAAAAAGATTTAAGCGAACGCCTGTCCAAAAATCGACGTTACA
This sequence comes from Acanthosepion pharaonis, assembly GCA_903632075.3. Lineage (NCBI taxonomy): Eukaryota > Metazoa > Mollusca > Cephalopoda > Sepiida > Sepiidae > Acanthosepion > Acanthosepion pharaonis. Next base: position 1,801,865 of record CAHIKZ030000547.1, read on the forward strand.
AAGAAGATATTCTAAAATAACGTCAAGTTCAGATATCTCATTAAATATTAAATTATAATAAACTTATTGAAGGTATATGTATATGTATAGACTCGTTATCTAAACTGGGGCGTCCCCTTTTGTGGTCCCATACATTTTCACCAACGCTATCTAAACCAAATTCAAAAAGTACCATTTCCAGACAGTCTTGGGCTGAGAATAATTGGTAGATAGCAGTGCTTGTTTGAAATATACTATACCCACATGAGGTAATATTTGATTTTTTTTTATAATATATATATATATATATATATATATATATATATATATATATATATATATATAAATTAATTGATTTTAAAATATGGTTATTTTCACTACACAGTTCAACCATGTTTCAAAATAGAAGCTAAAAACCCCTAATTTTATTTTTGCAAATAAATTAAAAGCATTAGTTCTATTTCATCTTCAAGCGAATTTTTTCTTGAAGATGAAATAGAACTAATGCTTTTAATTTATTTGCAAAAATAAAATTAGGGGTTTTTAGCTTCTATTTTTGAAACATGGTTGGAACTGTGTAGCGAAAATAACCATATTTTAAATCAATTAATTTATAATATTAATGCTCTGTAAATTTACATTGAGCACTATTTTGTAAAAATAAAATATCTATAAGAACACCGGATTTTATATCTTACTGTTCTTTCTTTTTATTTATATATATATATATATATATATATATATATACCAGGTGTAACAAAAAATTGTCTAAATCGTGTGACACCATAATTATCCTTCCGACAAAATGTTTGATATCTAAAAAAAATAACCCTAAGCTAATTAAGTTTCTTTTTTACAGGTTTTCAGATAAGACGTTTAGCCACCTTGATGTCATATTCAGCTAGAAAGAGAACAAGTCAAAATCGTTTTCTGTGAACATCACTGTCTTCTTGAGGGGAAAAATCATATTCTGGCTTCCGTCCTCAAAGTCCATTCAAGAACCATCAAGAGAAAGGTGAATAAGTTTAAAAAAAGAGGGAACAGGAAAACTGGATCAGGAGGTCACAACAGAAAAAGGGATCATCATTTCAACTTAAAGCTAAAGAGATCAGTTAGAAAAGATCCAACTCAATCCATAAAACGTTTGGCATGTGGGAGAGGAATTTCAGATATGACAGTCCAAAGAGTAATAAAAAGACTTGAAAATGAAATCGTATGTGAAACGTGTGAGGCACCTTATTACTCCAGGACAGAAAGAAGGTTAGAGAGGGCGAAGATCATCTTGTTACGCCAGGACAGAAAGTTAGAACGTTAGAGAGGACGAAGTTCATTGTGAATAAGTTGGAAATTGATTCTTGAATAATATATATATATATATATATATATATATATATATATATATATATGAACTTTATTTCAATATTCTATGAGCTTCTGATCCTTAGCTATGATTAATTAATTATGAATATCTTATTTTCGTTTATGATCGATTTCATCACGATTCTTGTGTTAAGCTTGGAGAGTAATTATCCATTCTTATTGCTCAGTCCAATAGTGTTATAAAAACATCTGAGAATTCCAGTAAGATATCTTTAATCATTTCTAAGATACAATGGTTCAAAGCTTAATCTATCAATTGGACAATTTTGCTCTTATACGATTTGGACAATTTTGTGTTACACCCGGTGTGTGTTTGTATATATATATATATATATATATATATATATATATATATATATATATATATCTGTATGTATGGAAGGTACTAAAATAAATACTACTTTACTCATGTTGTTAGAAATGATAGAATATTTTGATAAGCCAATAGAATTTTTTTCTCTGTTTTTATCATTTCACCATCTTTCCAGTTGTCTTCGCCATAGTTTTCCTTCTCTTAGACTGGTTGGCAATCAAGGTTAGTGAACATTGTTTTCTCTGAACAACAATGTCTGTTTAATTTTTTAACAATGACTGCAATAGTTGAAAGTACTTAACAAAATATCCCCAACTTCAAGAGTGTTAAATTAAACAACTTGAGTAAAACCGACGATGATGATGAGTGTTTAAAATCAATGAAGTGTTATATATATAGACTACAATGTGTTGTGACAGTGTCAAAATATTATACACCTTGGCTGGAGGTCCCCTAGATTTTGAATCCCTAGGCTTCAGCCTGCTAAATCTATAGATATATCCCGCTCTGGGTTAGTCAATGCTAATGAGAAAAGTCTTTTTTAACGTTTCATTCACCTGTTTGCATTTTGCTGTGAATGAAAATATCATTGTACTGAAACCAAAACAAGTTCTATAATACTGTCGGGGAAAAAATGAATGAAAAAAAAAGGAATAATAATAATAATAATAATAATAATAATAATAATAATAATAATAATAATAAAAAAAAAAGAATATTTCCTTCCCTTTAATATTTACATCACTTTCTAATAATAGTGAAATTAAATAAAACAAATGTGGGTGGAGGCCTATGAAATGCTAAAATAAACAAAAAAACTTGCTTTGGAGTTAATGATTATTTCTTTAATAAAAAGAGCCAGAAATTTTTTTTTAATTATTTAAAAAAAAAATTAATCCTTTAAATATTTTTATTGTTTTTAATAACCCTTTTTTTAAATATTAATTTTGATTATATGGCTTAAATTTTGGGAATAGTTTGGAGTTTATTTTAATTTTTTTTAATTGTATCACCTCATGCAAGGCAATAAAGCCACTAAGACTCAAAGAGTTACTGAGTGTGAATGAATAAAAAAAAGAGAAACATTATTAAGGTGTGAGAACAGTAAAAGAACAGGAATTAAAAAGACAGTAGATGGTGACTGACATTGCATTTAAATTTTTGAAATCGAAGTTAACTGCAAAGCATGCAGCTTGAAGAGAGTTCCACAAGCGAGAAGTGCGAGAAAAGAAACTGTTAGCGTAGAACTTACAGTTACATCTAGGTAGTCCAACTGTAAAATGATAAGACATTGTCGCCAATCTATTACTGAGCTTAAATTCATAAAATTTAGGTATGCTAGAATAGAATTCATCAGAACAGTTACCATGAAAGTATTTATACAAAAGGAACAGGGAAGCTACATTATGATGGTGGGAAAGTAATTTGCATCATTATTAGAGCAAGAATTATTCTTTGTTATTCCAATATCAATGACTGAAAAACATCTTTTTAGAATTGTACTCAACCATGACGTATGAAATATTTCACGATTTTTCTTTTCCTACATTTTTTTTTTTACTTATAATTTTGGGTGAAGAGAGTCAGAATTTATCTTGTGCTGCCAAAAAAAAAAAAAAATGTAAAGGATTTTTGGTAAACATGGACCTTCTTGCTCACAAAAAAAAAAAAAAAAAATGTCAAAAAGATGGTTTTCCCTATGACGGTTATTATTCTAATTACCTTCACTTTCCAATGATTCGAATTGTAATAAAACTTAAACATATAAAACTGAATTTATACATTTTCTTTGTTCTTGAGAATTTACAACAAAAATATTAAATGCTATTTATTAAATTGTTTATTTACAAAAATATTTTCAAATTTACAACTTTCTAAATCCTAATGCAATTAAAACTAAAGCAATGAAATATTTATCATTTCCCAATTTATAAAGAAATAAATATGAAAACGTTTTTTTTATTATTTATAAATGTATAAACATTGTTTTAAAAAGCAATGATTCAAATTTCAATAGAACTCAAACATATGAAAGAGTATTGATACATTTCCTTTTTCTTGAGAATTGACAAAGATAATAAACACTATTTATTAGATTGTTTATTTACAAGAATAATTTTATATTTCCAACATTCTAAATCCTAATAAAATTAAAACTAATGCAATGCAATATTTATCATTTACCAATTTATAAATAAATAAATATAAAAACAATTTTTCATTCATAAATTTATAAACATTTACTAACTTTATAAAGATTTACTAAATTATTAAAATATGTGAACCAACTATAAGGAAATCTTTATTATTTACCATTTTATAAAGTTTGAATCAATTGGCAATTAGCTGATGATTTGCCAAACATTCCAATAAACAATTTAATGAATAAATAGCGTTTATTATTTTTGTTGTAAATTCTCAAAAACAAATAAAATGCATAAATTCACTTTCATATCTTTGGGTTTTATTACAATTCTAATCATCGCTTTTTAAAGCAATAAACATTTTTGAGGAGTGAAGGTAGTTAAAATAATAGTGGTGTCAAGGGAAAAGCCATTTTTACGACACTCCATTTTTCTGCAGGCATGAATATCTATGTTTGCCAAATTTTTAAATTATCATGTTTTGAAAGATTTTTTACTTTTCCTCCAAATGTTTTTCTGCACGTCTTGTGACAGAATTGCTTTTTAGTTGTTACTTTGATTACAACAAATATTATAAAGAATATGATGAGCAAGTTATAAAATTTTAGAGGCTTATGATTGTCATACGATCACCAAAGTTAAGCAATGTCAAGTCTGGTCAGATGGGTAACTGCTTGCTAATACCAGGTGCTGTAAGCTTGAATATATCAGTGGTGTAAGGGAGAATTGCAAATCAGAGAGCCGAGTTCCATTTTCAGTCAGGTTCGTTATATACACTTATATGCAAATATCTTCGGTAAAGGTATGAATCCACCTCTTCTCCTCCCCAACTATGGGTTAATTAGTAGAACTTGTATCAGTAAAAATCATTATCATCTCCCAAAAATTCTTACAATCTTAAAATATCTTCTGACTTTAAATAACCTGAAAGGGGTTGATAAGTTGTAAAAAACAAATCAATGAATCAATCAATTTAGAATTTTAAAATTTTTTCTTTATTTTTTTCCTTGAGTGAATAGCTGTAAATCTCTTTTTTTCTAGATTTTTTGTTTTTCTTTTCCCTTTTTTCTCCCTCCATAAATGTCACTCTTTCTTTCTTTCTTTCTCCTCCCTCCATAAGTGTCTCACTCTGTCTTTCTTTCTTTCTTTCTTTCTTTTCTCTTTTTCCTCCCTCCATAAATGTCTCAACCTTTCTTTCTTTGTCTAATTTTCCCTCTTTCTCATCTCTTTCTTTCTTTCTTCACCCTCTATGAGTCTCACTCTTTCTTCCTTTCTTTCTTTCTTTCTTTCTTTCTTTCTTTCTTTCTTCACCCTCTATGAGTCTCACTCTTTCTTCCTTTCTTTCTTCCTTTCTTTTCTGTTATTCCTCCCTCCATAAATGTCTTAACCTTTCTTTCTTTCTGTCTTTTATTTTCCCATTTTTCCACCTCTATAAATGTTTTTCTTTCTTTCTTTCTTTCTTTCTTTCTTTCTTTCTTTCTTTCTTTCTTTCTTTCTTTCTTTCTTTTCACATCCTCCTTTTTATTCTTTTTTTCCCTCTTTTTTAAGCTTTTTTCAATTTGTTTCCAACATTGTATTTTTCCTTCAATCTCTTCTTCTTTATAACCCTTTTTGTCAGTTTCTTCTCTTCTCTTTTCTTCTCCTTCTCTCTCCTTTCATTTCTATATTTTTTATCCTCTTCTCCTCTCCCCATTTTGTTTCACAGATTTAATTTTCTTGATAGGTTTTTTAAAGATTTATTTGTTCGATTTAATAAAAAAAAAAGATTTAAACGAATCAAGCAACAACAATAGCAACAAAGTGCCCAACTATATTTACTA
>CAHIKZ030000547.1:1815000-1820000 GCA_903632075.3 Acanthosepion pharaonis
ATCAAATATCGGTACATTGCAGTGCCGAGAAAGCAACAAGAAATAAGTGGTCTCTTGTTGTTGCTTGTTGGCTCTCAACAATGTGTGGGGAACCCCCTTGCTTAACTTGTACACCTTCCCTATGCAGAGTGAGTGAAGTCTGGTTGTCTCATCAGAAACCTAGAAGCATTTGGCAATGTTCAGCAAAAGGCTTGGCTGTTGTCCTCTGCTATGGATGACTTCAGGGCCTCATCATTCAGTGCCTGTGGCCGGCCACTACGGGGTTCCTCCTTGAACATCCTGAAGCAATGCTTGACTGTGCGTTTACTGATAGCATTATTTGCAAAGGCTCTTGACGTATTCGGCAACTTGATGCAGCTGCGGACAATCAGACAATCCCAAACGGCTGCTTCGACACTGCCATGTTTCCATGACACCGCTTGAACTATGACTGATGTGTGTGAACAATGCACCTTCACCGGTCAAGAACAATGTTCCCACCCACAGTGCTTTCTCAGCACGTGATGCACTCCTTTGTATATCAGTGATCACTTCTTCCCACACAACATTAAAAACGGCAAGGACTTTTAGCTACCTTATAGATAGGTTCGCCAAACGTCCGGTTCACACTCCTCCCCGATGTTTTTGAATAGGCGTAGAGGTTTATCCCTTATTTCCTGTTAAGGATTGGGTTTTCCTTTTCCTTGTAAAGTCTTTTACTTCTAAAACCAATTAGTACGTTGCAACACTGAAGTTAAACAACATCAAGCCTGGTCAGTACATCGATGGGTGACTGCTTGGGAATACCAGGTGCAGTAAGCTTGGATGTGCGGGTGGTGTAATGGATAATTGCTAATCGGAGAGTCGAGTTCTAATTTCAGTTGGATTCATTATATTCACTTTTACCTTTGGGAAAAGTATGAATCCACCTCTTCTCTCCCCCAGCTATGGGTTAATTAGTCATACCAATATCACTAAATCATTATTATCTCCCTAAAAACATAAAAAAATTAATCTAAAAATATTTTCCGGCTTTAAATAACCTGAAAAAGGTTGAAAACGAATCAGCCAATCAATTCCTCACAATAGGAGCAGATAGGTTGGCCTATTGTCCGGTTCACACACCTCCTCGGTCTTTTGAACAGGATTAGGGTTTATCATTTATTTTCTATTTAGGGTCAGGTTTCCGGCTCCTAAAATCTTTTTATTCTCTTTCACTTTCCCCGTAGCCCCCTTTTGTTTGTGACATTGTTCCATTTCTTGGTGGACGATTGACAAAAAATATAAGATAAATAGTAAGCTACAAAACTAGCTAGCTAGATAGATATGGCAAATATATAAGGCAATTTTTTGACACGTTTCGATAATTAATTGCCATAATCAGAAAAGGTATTATTTTGAAAGAACAATATCTGCATTTGTACCAAAAAACTTGTTAAACATCTTAATCCTTGCTTTTTATTTAACTATATCGATATTCATCCATATGGCAGTGAATTCTGGAAAATCTCTTCAGTTGGAGGAAGCCAAAGAGGCGAAACGCGTCGTTAATAAATTCTCCATTTTGTCTCAATCAATGTTTTAAACCAGTGATTCCCACACTGTGCGGTACCTCTAACCCATAACATACACCACACACGCACATTGTACATGAAGTGTATATTGCCTTCACTTTACAATGCATCGCATTTATATGACTGTTATGTGAAACTAGAAAGACCGTGAAAATTCATGGAGAGTTCTACGACAATAAAATATCCGTAGAAATTTCCAAATCACATCGTTAAATATTTGAGCTTAACGACTTTAACAAAATATTGCAATAACAATCATAAGCGTGAATGCTTGTCGTTATTTTAAGAAGTAAGGGGGTACAAATGAAAAGATTTGAAATTGACAACTTTTTCCATTTCACCGAAACAGCCGTTAAACGCTTCTTTCTTTCTTTCTTTCTTTCTTTCTTTCTTTCTTTCTTTTATCCTTGTTTCTTTTTTTCTTTGTTTGTTTCTTTGTTTCTTTGTTTGTTTCTTTCTTTCTTTCTTTCTCAGCCTATTCATATCTATCTATCTATCTATCTATCTATCTATCTATCTATCTATCTAAGCCTATGTATATCTATCTATCTATCTATCTATCTATCTATCTATCTATCTATCCCTATGCATATCCATCTATCTATGTATCTATCTATCTATCTATCTATCTATCTATCTAAGATTATGCATATCTATCTATCTATCTAAGACTATGCATATCTATCTATCTATCTATCTATCTATCTATCTATCTAAGACTATGCATATCTATCTATCTATCTATCTATCTATCTATCTATCTATCTAGCTAGCTAAGACTATGCATATCTATCTATCTATCTATCTATCTATCTATCTATCTATCTATCTATCTATCTAGCTAGCTAGCTAGCTAGCTAGCTAAGACTATGCATATCTATCTATCTATCTATCTATCTATCTATCTATCTATCTATCTATATTAATTTTCTCACAGAACCCAAAGAGCATCTTGGATATGTCTTTTGTTTATCAAAACGGAATGGTCCCCTTTGTCTTATCCGCTTCGCAACACAGAGCTTATAAAAAAACGTTTAAATTCAAAACGAACTCGTATCCTTTATCTGAAAGACTGGCTTTTTGACCACTTAAACAAGTACAGAAGTTTAAACATCTGGGAAGTATTCTAACAGAGGAAGACACACTAGACTAGCGAAAGATGCATTCTTAAATCTATAGTGGCGAGAAACAGAAAAAATTTCCTTAGAAAGAGTGCTGGATTGCTATGTTATATGCATCCTCTTATAGAGCAGTGAATGCCGAACATTCTCTCCGTGGATGGAGAGAAAACTGGAAGCAGCACAAAATGTAGTTCTACAGAATGATACTGAGAATTCCATGGACGGAGCGAGTAATCAAAGAGGAAGTTTTAAAAAAATGGCAAAAGAAAGAACACTTATACCCAGAATCCATAAGAGACATATTTCTTGGACACATATTGAGGAAGGAGGCTTGCAGAACGAGGAGTGGGAACAAAAGGACAAACGTTGCTAAGATGTAATAAGGAGAGGAGGTTGTGGAGAGCTATGATCGACAACGTTATAAAAAGATAAGAAATTAGATTTGAAATAATTAATATCAAGGCATATTAGATTTGAAATAATTAATATAATGCCTTTGTCTGACGATCGCAAAAGCGTGAAACCCAGGGTCGCAAACTCACATCAATCCAAGAAAATATGTTAGCTCTATCTCTGATATTGAGCGCTTTCTAATAAGTACCGCGCATACAATATATAAATAATAATATATATAATATAATTATAATATATATATATCGCGCGCACACACACACACACACATATATATATATATGTATATATATGCATACATATATATATTTATATACAGTTTTCACATATATATATATATATATATATATATATATATATATATATATATATATATATATATATATATATATATATATATATATATGCATATAAAAAAAGAAAGAACAGTAAGATATATAATCCGGTGTTCTTATAGATATTTTTATTTTACAAAATAGTGCTCGATGTAAATTTACAGAGCATTAATATTATAATTAATTGATTTAAAATATGTTTTTTTCCGCTACACAGTTCTAACCATGTTTCAAAAAATGTGTAAAGGGAAAAAACATATTTTAAATCAATTAATTTATAATATATATATATATATATATATATATATATATATATATATATATATATATATAAGATTTAAGAATATAATAGTTCAAAAAGTAGAGCAGATATCTTCATATAGTGCTCAATATTAAAAAAAAATATTAAAAATGGACTGTTGATAATATATACAGAAAAATTATTACTCAACTTTAAATATCAATTTTTGATGTTTCCTCGACTTCGAAGTTTCTTGGAATTATGTAACAGGCTTCTTGGAAGAATGCAACAGGCTGACAAGAATAGGAGGTTGTGGAGAGCTATGATCGACTATCTTCTAAAGAGATAAGGCCCGCAGAAGAAGAATATCGCAATAGAAATTAGATTTGAAATAATTAATATCAATATTTATATAAAGGCTGGTGATGTCGCATAATATTTTTTATGTGTGTTTATACTTGGTCATATTGTTATATTAATAACAAGCCCTCGAAGTACTTTCTACATAAAGAATTATGTTCTTTTTAAAAATAGGTTGGCACTTGTAAAATCAGTATGAGAGATAAAGAAATTGAACACAAGCTAAGCTGTGCTAGGTGTATTTTTTCCCAACACTCCAAGTTGCTACTGAACCAAAAAAATATTCAAAATATAGACATTCCACATTGATTCAAACAAAAGGTTAGGAGGAAAGCCCTGACCAATGCTGGAAAGATCCATAACAGCTACTAGGCACGAGAAACCTATTTTCTTGAAAAATTATTTTAAAAGAAAGATATAAATTTCAATGGAAAGTAGCACTGGCTGCTCGGTTAATGAATCCCGAATGTTTCTTTATAAGGAAGCAGCTCATATTGCCATTACCATTTAAGATGAGAACAGATACTTCACTTTGAACTCATCCTGATGACCAGGGAGTGAAGAAAAGCATGTGGGGTAATACTGGCTGCTTGGTCAAAGTATAGTAAATGTTTCCTCATAAAGAAACAGCTAATATTAACATGCAACATATGAACAGATACCATACTTTGATCTCAGTCTGAAGGCCAGGGAGTGAAGAAAAACATGTGGAGTAACACTGGCTGCTTGGTCAATGAATGGTGAATGTTTCCTTATGAGGAAACAGCTAAAATTACCATTCAAGATGTGAACTGATACTGCACTTTGATCTCAGTCTGAAGGCCAGGGAGTTAAGAAAAGCATGTGAAACAACATTGGCTTCTTGGTTAATGAACATAACCATTCAAGAGAAGAACTGATAATACATTTAGTATTTACTTACAGTCTCATGCTGAGAGGACGTGACACAATTTCAGTTTAATGTGGGAAGCCCGAGTGC